>JASWJB010000108.1:0-121306 GCA_032433595.1 Conoideocrella luteorostrata
AGCAGCAACCGTAATTGCCAATATTCCTTTTGAAGACCTCTGTCACGAGTGGCAGCTTCCTAGCTAGAAAACACCAAATATTACCATTTTGAACGCGTTGTGCCGACTAATTTGACGATATCTAATGTGTGACGGCCGTGGTTGGTTCCCAAGGGATAAACCTAAGTCGTGGTTTATGTTGGCAGAGGTTACAGGGCGTCGTTCGTTCTGAGCAAAGAGATGTCACGTCGCAATGGTTTAGGTAATCAATAGATACAGATAAACAATTGTAATAATTAAATAACTAGTTAAAGACTAACTATCTAAGATATCTAAAGAGTGTAATTTAGTAGTGCCTATATAGTAAGTGGTTCACCGTTAGTTTACGCGAACTCGGGTAAACTTATGTATGCTACAGGGGAGGGTTCACTAGGGATTCACGCGAACCAAAGTAAACCCAGTCGCGTCCCTTCACAGAACATCTTAGGCTCTATCCGCAGGTCACATGCAGAGGTAGGGTTTTAGCGCCCTATGGCTAGCCTTCTTACAGCCCACTAGCCAGGGTCATAACATAATGTCCCCTCTCTAATGGTCTTATCCTTAAGACCTAGCATTATTTTATAAATAGGTCACTGCCTATTGGTTATTGTTTAGTAGGTTCCCTTCTTTCTTTATCTTCCTAGCAATATATTACTTATACTATGCCTAACTATGTAGAGAAATCCCAAGCAAAGTCAAAATCTACCATTAACCACGCTATTACATTAGCTTTTATCTTTAAACATAGTTTTAAAGTGTTACTATGTTCTTATTATAAACAAAGGGGTCTCCCTTACATTGCTATAGAGGACAAAAATCGCTATTTACTATGCTATTTTTTAGGTTATTCTTGCGATAGTTCTTTAACTCTAATAGTAAATAGTATATTTCCCTTCTTTTATTATTTCTTGTTACCTAACCTTTTTCCTAGTTACTTAAATCTCTAAGGAACTATAACGTCTAGAACGTGAAGAAGAAGCGGCTAAAGAGCTATTAATTAAGCGTTATCAAAAACATTAACAGGAGATAAATAAGGCTTTTAACTCTTTAATGTAACTTTGTTACATAAAGCGTTAATTACGCAAGAAAAGCATAATAATAGTAAAACAGGAGATAAACTCCCTAGAGGAGTTAGAGGAAACAGAGAAATAAGAGGAAGAGGCTTATTAAGCTAAACTTGCTAAAGCACAGCAGCAAGAGTCTAAGGCTATCCACAATATGCAAGAGTAAGGGGGTACTAGTGTTCTAGACTAGGAGTCTATTTTACGAGACACAGGCACAGAGATCCCTAACGCATTGTTATAGTGCTTAATTAAATCATTGTATTATAGCCTTGTAATTTCCTAAATTCTAAACTAGTTCCTATGTGTTCTCTTTTAATCTATATCCTTTTCACTTAATAAGATATTATCATTATTTCCCTTTTATTTATGTGTCTATTATTTATTCTACCTTATATTCTATTTTGTTTAAGACTTTAATATCTTCTTTAGCTAGTGCGTTTTTTAGTGCTAGTTTAAGGAGTGAAATATAGAATATTAAGTGTATTTATATTATTATTAATAACAAGAGTTTATAGTTATTCTCTAAAATTCACTGTTTTACCTTAAAAGGTCCTAATTTTTTGTGATCTAATTTATTACTTAGTTATATTATTTTAATGTTTTATTAGAGTAAGTAAACTATATCCCCCCCCAAGAAAATTAGTCCCTTTAATCTTTTTTAGTTATAGTACTTTTATATTCTAGTGTAAATAAATTTAAGTTCTTTTCTTATTTCTTTGTGTAATTTCTGTATATTTTTTGCGTTTAGTATTAATTTTTTAGTGTCTAGTCCTTATATAAGCGTTCTAAAAACTTCTAAATAATATCTATAGTTTACGTATACTAGTGATGTTTTCGTTGATTCTGTAACTACGCTATTATAAGCTAGTTAGGCTATTAGTAATTTTTCTACCTAATTATTTTGATTATAGTTAATATAATATTAAAGGTACTATTCTAGCATCTGGTTTAATCTTTTGGTTTATCCATTGGTCTATAGGTAATATGCCATACTAAGCTTATGTTTTATTCCTAGTTATACTATTAGTGCTTGCTAGAAATTAAAGGTAAATATAGTTCCTTTGTCTAAAATAATTTCTTCTGGTAGTCTATGGTTACTTATAATTATTTATAGGAATATATAAGCTAGTTCTTATGTATTACTTACTTCTCTAAATAGTAAGAAGTAGCTATACTTTATAAGTTTATTTATAACTATAAATATATTATTATATTTAACGTTTGTTAAGGGTTCTTTAGATAGTAATAGTTTAGTGATGTAGTTAAATGCAATAGATTCCTAAGGCTTTTGTGGCACCTAAAGTGGTTATAGGTATCTATATAGTTTATGCCTAAAGGCTTTACTTTATGTATATTCCACATATTCTTTAATTACTTCTTATATAACTTTCTTTAGTCTAAGGAAGTTATAGCTTTATTATATTTTATTTATTATTTTTTGTATCCCTTAATATCCTAAGATAGGATATATATATAAGATTTCTATATATTCCTTTTATAGTTCTAGTGGTATTTAGACTTTTCCTTTGTATTATAGTATATTTAACCACTCTATGTTATATTCTAGGGGTACTTCCTAAATATATTTAATATGATTCTTTGTTTATTATAGTACTTAATAGTATACTAGATTATTTACTACTACTTTAAAGATTATATTTAACTATTATTATTATAAATTACCTTATGTATTAAACTTAAGTAACTATCCCTTAATAACAAGTGTTCCTGTGTTATAGTCACTTTATTAACTAAGAGCGTCTACTCTGCTATTTTCTGATCCCTTTTAATAGGTAATCTTATAGTTAAATTCTAAGAGGTATTCTGCTTATTGGATTTATTGTCCATTTAATTATTATATAGTAAAAAAGTGTGCAATATTCTTATGGTTAGTGTAGACCTTAGTGTAGTGTTTTAATCCCAATAAGTAATATTAGAATTCCTTAAATAAATTAATAATAGCAAGGAATTCTTTATTATAGATAGGGTAATTAAGCTCTACTTTATATAGCTTCTTTAAATAAAAAGCTATTAAATATATCTTTCTGTTATTATCTTTTTGTTTAATCTATATACCTAGCGCAAAATTAAATGCATTAGTTTCTAATTCTATTAGTTTTTCTAGATTAAATATAATTAAAACTAGTTCTAAAAGTATTAATTTTTTAATGCTATTAAAAGATTCTTGTGTTAAGTTACTCTATTCCTATGTTTTATCTTTCTTTATAAGTTTATATAATAGTGTTATAATTTTCCTGAAATTCTTTATAAACCATTAGTAATAGTTTATAAATCCTAGGAAACTTTGTACCTTTATGATATTTCCTAGTGTTAGCTATTCTTTAATAGCTTTAACTTTTAATTTTTCTATCTATATTTTATTAGGTTAAATAGTGTGTCTAAGGAAGTCTACTTTTTATATATAGAATTTGCTTTTCTTTAGTTTTATTAATAACTTCGCATTTTAAAGTATTACTAAAACCTTATGTATATATTCCTTATGTTCTTTAAGATTCTTCAAGAAGATTAGGATATTATTAAGATATATAACCATAAAAATATTAAGATATTCCTATAGTATATTATTAATTATTCTTTAGAATATTATAGGTATATTTATAAGTCTAAATAGTATAACTAAGTATTTAAATAGTTTAAACTTTATTTTAAAGGCTATTTTTTATTTATTGCCTTTCTTAATTTAAATTAAGTTATAAGCTCCCTTAAGATCTAGAGCTATAAACCACTTTATTTTATATAATTAATCTTATAATTTAGTGATAAGTGGTAAGGGTATTTAATCCTTAATAGTAATATTATTAAGTTATTAGTAGTTTATAATAAGGCATAACTTCCTATTTTTCTTTAGTATAAATATAATAAGGTATCCTGCTTCTAAAGTTAATATTTATATATAGCCTTTAGCTAATATTTCGTTAATGTATTCTTATAGTGTCTTTAGTTGCTTTCTATTAAGACTATAGATTTTATTAAATATTATTAATATTCCTTCTTTTAGAATAATCTTATGATCCTATTTACTATGTTTTAGTAATCTAGTGTTAAGTTCCTCTTTAAACAGTTTTATGTATTTCTAATATTCCTTAGGGATATTTTTTAATTATTCCTCCTTTGTTTTAAGACTTTCTTCTGTCTTTATAGGCTTTTTTATTATATTATTAATATATATAAGGTCCTTCCTTAGAGCAGCAATAACTCTTTAGATCTTATGATTCTTTGATTTTGTTTATTTATAATATATTCTAGGTTATAATATAGTCTCTATTATTATAGGTTTAGCTTTTGCCTTATATATCTTGCTTATTTCTATAGTAGCTAAGTTATAGCGAAATTTCGCTTCTTCTGAATTATTTTAATGCTATTAGTTTACATTATTATCTTAATATAAATAGCTAGTCCTCTAGTTAATTAGTGGGTTACTCTCCCTTAGCTATAGGTGTCCTAGGACTATATTGTGTTCTAATATATCCATAATATTATAGGTAATGGTTTTAAAATATCCTTAAATAATAAACAGTAGGTAAGGAGTCTCTATATTAATTATCCTATTATTATAAGAGAATGTTTCTCCTTTAATATTATAAAGTCAATAGGGTTCCTTTTTTATGTTTTATAATAGTTAGTAATAATTAATAACTCTAGGTGAGATATAGTTGCCTATTACGCTACTATCTATAAGTGCTTTTACGCGATATCCTAAGATCTTAGCTTTTAATACTAATTTATATTGTGTTTTACTATTATTAGTTTTACACAGGGTTATTAGTTTCTTTTCTGTTAAGCTAGTCTATAGCCCTTTTATAGATAGTGTACCTTGTTTTTTAGATCTAGAATAGTTTCTTTATTAATTTATTTTTTAATTTCCTTATGCTATTCTATAGCGTTATTATTTTTAATAGCTTATTTAAAACCTATTCTTTGTTTACATAAGTGCGTAAGTTATATATATATTTAGCGTTTTATTTCTACATGTTAATCATAATAATAGTTTTTATAATTTACTATGTATTTCTACTAGTAGTTTTATATATTATGTTAGCACTATTTATTATAGTAATCCTTGTTTTGTTGTTGTGATTTCTTGGCTTCTATAGGGTAATCTTTCTTATATAATTCAAATAATTACCTTGCGTCTTAGTATACTTTTAATGTTCTGAATTGCTATTTATGCTATTCTCTTGCCTTATTTACTAGGTGTTCTAGACATTATGGCAGGTTATATGTATTATAGTTAGTTATTCCATAGGCTTCTGTTCCTAGTAACTATCTATATTATTAAGGGTTAATGTATTTTTCCCCTTAATGCTATTTAATTGCTTTTCCTAGTAAGTGTATTTAGTATATATTTATTTTATATAGCGGTATTAGTGCTCCTGTATTTTAGCACTATAGTGGTGTGCTTACGTTAGGTTTAAGGATAGTAATATATTCCTTATTTCTAAGTGTTATCCTCTATTCCCTGAGTTTATAGGCTAGGTATAGTTATATGATTCTATGACCTATTATTTATTTTAGGAAGATATTTAGTCTTACCTTAGTACAAAAATGCGTTTTATATCTAAAGTGTGCACATAATGCCCATAAGATATAATAATATTTATTATAGTATAGGTATATTTATAGATTATCCCTAAATTCTCCTAGTGGTTCCTATAATCCTATAGCTACTGCTGTAAAGTTATTGCTTAGGATTAAGATTACTATGTCTTTTCCTTGTGGTATAGGTTAGTATTAAGTGAACATTTGTTTTTAATTAAACATAAGAGGTTTAGGTTTAATCTACGTAAGAATATTTTAGTATTATATATTATAATATTCCACGTTATATTACAAGGTAGTTTATTTATCCTTATTGCTTTCTTTATATAATAATATTTTATAGTCTTAGTTAGACTTATTATCGCTACTACTGCCTTTGGTTATGTCTTAATCTTAATCTATAGTGTTAGATAAGCTAGTGTTATTAACACTTAATGCCCTTTTTTCTTATAATTATATAAAAAGTTATATAGCTTCTTCTTCTTATTATTAAAGGTTATTTTCTATTACTTATTGTGCTTTATTTATTCCTGCTTGGATTTCTTAGTAGGTTTTTTGCCTAATTTATTATGGTTTAGTTCCTTATTCCCTTTTTAGTAAAGGAATCCTGCTAGTTATAGCTAAAGTTTTCTTAGGCTATTTTAGAAACTATCCGCTACCTTATTTATTGCTAAGGTGTGTAATGTAGTTATTATTATAATATCTAGTTTAGTTAAGGTTTTAATGTTTAATATCTATATTAGTATTATTAAGTTATTTTTTACTATCTAGAGCTAGTTTCTATTCCTTTTTAGGTTATTTATATTCCCTAGAGAAATATCCTTTTTTCCTATAATTATAGCACTTTACCTTTTCTTTATTAAACTTCTTTATAGTGTTTAGGTCTATTTATCCTAGGTTAGTGGTGTGTGCGTATATAATAAGCTCTTGTTATTATTTACCTTAATTACTAAGGTTTCTTTGTATATTATTATGCTAATTCTTATTACCTTAATTCTTTTCTTAGCGTTACTTATACTATTTATTATTAATATATACTATAATGCCTATATAGTTAGCAAAGGTATTTAGTTAATTTAATTTATAGAGTTTATCCTTAACTTTCTCTTTAAGTCCTTTATAATATATAAATATAAGGTAGGCTTATTCCTATAGAAGTTTAGAGATAATCTACAAGAAAGTTACAGAGTATTTAAATACTAATCCTTTTTAACGTAGGTTTCGTAATTTACTTTCCGCCTCTTATTCTTTATCTATAGTTTTAAACGTTTAATAGATAGAATTCTTAAATTCCTAATAAGACAAGAAAATATAAACTATATCTAGTTTATAGGTTCTTAAAAAAGAGTTTTCCACGTAATCGCGTAACGTGGGTTTAAACCAAGAGAGTGCTAGTCTAGTGAGTCTTCTTACAGTATACTATACCCTAGATACCTTATTCTTAAATTATACCAAGAAATATATAAAGTAAGCCTAAAGCTAGGTAAGGAATAATTATAAGGTTCCTATAATACCATTAAATAATCCTAGTAATATAGGCTTTAGTACTTCTCCTAGGTCCTTACCCTTTATAGCAGTAGTAGTAAATCTATTAAGTTTATTAATTTAGCCTTAGTATATATTAGCTTATTCTTATATATACTAAGCTATTTCGCCTATGCATTATTTAGCTTATTTAATCTAACTTTAAAGGAGTTAAATCGCATTATTACATTTATTATTAAAGTTAATATCTATAGTATCTTAGGGATCCTTCTCTTTTCCTTTAGAGCTTAATCTATGCTTAGAGTTAGGAGCTATATTAATAGTATAAGGTATTACTTAGAGTAACGCAGTGTAAGTCTAAATAAGAGTCTTTAACGTGTAATAGCTATGGTTAGTTCCCAAGGGATAAACCTAAGTTATAGTTTATGTTAGCAAAGGTTATAGGGCGTTATTTATTCTAAGCAAAGAGATATCACATTGTAATGGTTTAGGTGATTAATAGATGTAGATAAACAATTATAATAATTAGATAACTAGTTAAAGACTAACTATCTAAGATATCTAAAGAGTGTAATTTAGTGGTGCCTATATAGTAAGTGGTTCACCGTTAGTTCACGCGAACTCGGGTGAACTTATGTATACTACAGGGGAGGGTTCACTAGGGATTCACGCGAACCAAAGTGAACCTAGTCGCGTCCCTTCACGGAACATCTCAGGCTCCGTCCGCAGGTCACGTGCGGAGGTGGGGTTTTGGCGCCCCATGGCCAGCCTTCTTGCAGCCCGCTAGCCAGGGTCGTAACATAATGCAGCTATTCCGCGCAAAAGGTGGTCGGTTGAGGGGGGTGGTCGGTGGTGGGGTGGGCGACGTTACTCCGTACGGAGTACGGAGTACTCCTTTGTTAGCTGCGAAGTTAGTCAGTTGCTCCGTACGCAAGAAAATCATCGTAAATTCAACAATCGTCGTCGTCGTCCTCCTCCCCCCTCGGACCTCTCCACCGTTATATACACTCCGCCTCCGTGCATTTCACCTCCCTTCTCCCGTCATCAGGTCGCTCAGTTACACAGGGAAAAAGAAAAGAAAACAAACCGTCGGCTTTGAACAACAACCCACCTAATATGTCTCTCCCGACCACCAAACCGTCCCAGCCGTCCATCCGGTCTTTCTTCACCAACACGCCCAAATACGCTCCTCCCCCATCCCAAAAACCACCCGCCCACATCGCCATCTGCCCACAGTCCAGCGAGACAGCGTCTCCTCCTGCTCCTCCTCCTCAGCCTCGCTCAGCAGCGCCCATCGACGTCGCCATCCCCCCACAAGCAACCATCCGTCCCATCACGGCCACCGATATCGCCCCCCTCCGACGCATAACCTCGCTCCTCCTACAAGTCTCGTACCCTGACTCGTTCTTCCAATACGCCATCGCCAACCCTTTCTCTCGCGTAATCACATGGACCTACAAGGACGAGTCACCCAAGATTATAGGCGGCATCGTGTGTCGAGTGGAACCCGCGCTCGACAATGATGCGCCAACTGTCCCCCAGAACCTGTACGTCCGGTCGCTATGCTTACTATCGCCCTACCGATCCATGGGGCTTGCCAACGCTGCGCTGCAACATGTTCTAGCTGCGGTGCACGCAAACGCGAGTTTTAACGTCAAGGCCGTGACAGCCCACGTGTGGACAGAGAATGAAGAAGGCCTGCGTTGGTACGAGGGGAGGGGTTTCACGAGGGACAAGGAGCCTCTTAGGGGATATTATTTCAAATTGCGGCCCGATACGGCGTGGCTTGTTCGGAAGGAGATTTCGGCTGCTTCCAACGGGACTTGTAACGGGACTACGATCAGCTCGCCAGAGACCAGGGAGGCTTCTTCCCGAACAGTCCCGATTAGCACGACTGCGGCGGTCGTGAATTTGCCTACGCCGCCGTCGCCACCGCCGCCAATGTCGGGCACAACGTCGAGACCGAAAGCCTCCTCAGGCCAGTCGTACCAGAACCAGCGTCCAGACATGGAATGGAATGACTTGCCTGCAGATATGGCGCCACCACTGGCCGCGCTTCGAAACACAGGCAGCGAATCGGCTTCGGCGACAAGCTCGAGAAGTAGCTCTGTAGCGCCACGCAAGAAGAAGGATCGATCATACCCAGCTGCGGCTTTTGGCAATTAACCAGGCGGATAGAGAGGATATCACAAGATGGGGCTTAAAACATAATGATACCACATAGAAAGGTAATGGCGTAACGACCTAAGGTTTCGACGTTTGCCGACAATGCACAACGGCATAAGAAGGGGGGATAATAGAATTTGGAAAATGCCACGAGACATACATATATACTGCAAATGATATTACAAAAAACAGAGGGGCCTAGCTTTCCAAGACATATCACAAAGAAAAAAAGCAAGCTGGAAAGCACACGCTCATGATTGACGGATATTTACCGGATAACGTATAATTGATATAATACATAAAATTATCATCACCCAAAACTCCTTTCCCAAATGTTTCCAGTCCTATGAGTGCGACCATTCTCTCCGTCTCTTACCGTTGTTGCCTACTCCACCAAACAGTCGCAATCGCCACCACTGCAATGACGCCTCCAACCACAAGAGCCGTTGTCGGCAAGGAAGAATCCTCTGCGGTGGGCACGTTGGAGGGAATCTTTTCCAGGCGTCGCTTGATGTCCTTGCGAAGATCAGCCAGGAAGTCGCCGGGCTTCTCTCCGCGAGCGGCGATCAAGGCAATCAGAGCTGCACCAACTCCGCTGCCGTCCTTTGCGACGCCAATTCGAATCTTTGCGGCTCCTTCCGGTCCGATACCGTCAATAGCGGCGAGCGCCTCAAAGATCATATCCCTGAAAAATGGATAATGCTCAACCAAACTACCATCGACACCAATATCAATCACATCTTCCTTCGGGTCGTCAATCTTGCCGGATTGCAGCGCAATCGCTCCAATCGCAACGGCCGAAAGTCTAGCTGCTCGGCGAGCCACGGCATCGGAAATGGCCTTGAAGGCCTGCGCATCCTCCAGTGATGGGGCATAAATGTCGAGCACATTCTCCAGCTCTTGGCGGATGGACGACAACTCGGGGGTGTTGTCGGCAGCGGCCACCGACATGATGGCGCTGTCTAAGCCCCATATCTTGTAAATGCTCGACCCAGGCCCGATGCTTGTTGTTGTGTGTCGGTCGTTGAAGCTCGAATTGGCATCTCGGAAAAGACCAACATTGGCGTCCTTGATCATGTCAACTACCGTCAACCGCACGATTTCGCCCAAAAACATGCCCGAAACTCGCTTCTCGAACATTTGAATACCGGGGTTCACACTTCCAGCGTCTAGCGCCTTGTCCCATGGGGTGGATGGCAGGACGCTGAGCTGGTTATCGAAAGAACCCCACTCGGTGTTGATGACCATTTCGCCCGTGGATGCGTCGTATTCTCCCTCAATTGGTTTTTTAATGTTGGCTGTCTTCTCAATGTAAGCGCCATTTGTGCCCGTTCCAAAAATGCCGCCCAGTAGTGACCGATGTTTTCCAGTGGATGTGTATGATCTTGCCATGAGAGTGCCGACAGTATCATTTACAAGCGCTGCAACTTTGACTGGAAGGCTTAGGTTGTCAATCTCGTCCTGGAGCAACAGGCAGACATCTTTTCCCACTGCGTCGGGAATATCGAAGCCTTTGGTCCATCGGATGAGCTTGCCCTTGTTAATGCCTAATTGCTGCACTGGAAAGCTGAAAGTAAACCCCAGACGAAATATGTGCTCGTCCCGGTAGCCCATTGGTGTGCTTGCGGTAGCTCTACGCCGCACGTGGCTTTCGAAATGATCTGCGTGATGCTCCCGAAGAAAGAGCTCGATTTGCTTGGCCAAAAAAGCAAAAAGCTCCTTGGCAGTCTTGGCGACCATGAGCTCCTTGGGAATGGCCACTTTGTTGTATGTGAGGTTGAAGGTTGTATCGCCATTGAGCGTGATAGAGCAGACGCGGAAGTTGGTACCGCCAAGGTCAACCGCCAGATACAAGCCCTGTGTGAGAAGTGTCAGCGAATGTCCATTAGTCTTCCCACGAGCAGCCAATTGAGAAAAGTGAGGATGGACCGTACCTTTTCGGTACCATTAGGCACTCCGGTAACGTAAGTAGGAATTTGACTAAGACTGGTGCCATCGTTTTCCAAACCCTCCTCTACAGCGCCACGTTAAATCAGTTCAGTATAAGTAGCAGATACACGCTCCAAAAACACACAAGGCGTGCGCTTCAAGGCAGCATGTCGGGGCTAGGACAACATACTCATCTGCCGCAAGAACTCTTGTACGTGGGCATTGACGTCTTTGTCCGAAAATTCGAACTGTGAGACAACCCGCTTCGTGTCATTGGCGAGAGCCATGGTCAGAGGTCTAGAGACTGGTGCCAGTATAGGAAATGGAGCAGGGTTCGGGCAAACAGATCCGGACGTCGCAAGTATTGGGGGAGTAAATAAGAAACGGAAGAAGGAAGAATGATGAGAGTGCGGGAATGGGAAGAAAAGTGGTAATTGGACCTGGGAGCGAGACACGAACAGAGACGGAGACGGAGACAGCTTGGCGTCGTGGAGCACGAGATGGGCAAGCTGCTGGAAATATTAGCGGCTTGCGGCTACAGAGTTGGCTGGGCCAGACACCACACAACCACACAAAGCAGGATGAAAATGGGCCATTGGCTACGGGCAAGATGGATTCTGATGATGCAGTTGTAGCCACTATCTGCAAGGATGCAAGGATGGGGCAGCAAAGCTTGGGGTGGGCGAGGATGTGGATGCGGGCGATGCGGGGAGCTTGGGAGAATGGCCGAATCCATTTCCAACGCTAGCGCCACGTTTGGATGCGTCTGGCTTTGCGAACTCGACATCTAGTGATGGATGATGGATGGGATGTGTGACGTGTGGTGTATGAATATGACGCGGGACGTGGTTTTGATGCCATGATAGGGGATGTTTCGCGGCCGCGCACCTATCATACAATATTGCTATATGTATTCATATGTGGCATGACGAAATGTGGACAGAGCAGACTGCGGAGAGCTCTGTGCTGCGGCGAATTGGTGTGCATAGCACATGGTACAGGGAACAGGGTGTTGATGGGCTTGAGGCTGCTGGTTTGCAAAGGGGGGGATGCTTTTTGGGGAAACTCACCACGGCCACGGCGACTAGACACAGCCACCAGAGCCAGCTCCTCCGAATAGACACCGGTCTGGCCATTTCCTTTGTGTATTCTGCATCTGCATCTGCGTTATCCAGGCTCTGGCACCAATGTCGCCCTCGCTAAGGGATGACGTCGCGTCTATCTTGCTGCCCTTTGACGAATCTTCGACGCATGCCGACCCGATGCTTGTTGTATCTGACTTGAAACTCCGGCGGGCCGACAACTTCTGACAGGCGACAAGGCGAACCACCTCGCGAGGTCCCTACGCAGCAATTGGTGGCGGCGCCAACGCTCTCTGCCCACAGCCTATTTTGCTATGGGTGGGTTTGGAATGCCGTCCACTATCGAGGTCGAGGTGAGCGACTATTACTCTGCGCTCTGTAGATTGCTCGGTGGCCCTAGTTTTGACGGGCTGCATGAGACATCAACGGCCCCCTTGTCCCGTTCAAGGCGAGTAGCCTGCAGTGTTAATTCTACCGTGTTTGTGCGCCGTGACGGTATTGGAGAAATATGGCCGAGTGACTGCCGACATAGATCCACGCCGGGCGGAGACAATGAGCGAAGTGACAGAGCCTGTTCTGTGGGATCCGACTCATGAAAAAGGTGCAAAAAAAAATGCGGGATTAAGGTGACGGCATCAAGATTAAAATGGAGATGGAGATTGCGGTGGTTATGTTTGTCGTCGCTATAAGAAGTTAGGTTCGATCTGATGATGACAAGAGCATAACTACCAAGTCATAAGTCTAGGAGTACTCCCTTCGCGAGTTTCCCAGATGGAAGCTACGATGAGATAGGACGGACTGGCTACTCCGTAGTTTCCCAATTGTTCAGAGCGACGTGGGGCTTGAAGAATTGGCTGAGCGGACTACCTAGGTAGTCAGCCAGCTCGCTAACGACGGCACTAATTCGAGCAGCAACGCAGCAGAGCGCTTGCTCAATTTGTATTGTTTTGTACTCCGTACGAACAGTTACGGAGCCGTTACGGAGCATTCATTTCTCCATTCATTTCTCAAGTGGTTGGCGTTAGGTTCTTCCTACGCTGCACTGCGCTGCACCAACTAACTGGAGCTAGAGGGTGACTTTGTAGTACTCAATTGGGCTAGGAGCCCGTCCGAGACATGTTCTGACAGGCGTCGGATGGCCCCGTCGCGAGACCGGGGTTCTGTGCTACGGCTTTATTTACTGGGCAGTTGGAGTTCTCGCGACCGCTACTCCGTACAATGGTCAAGAATGGAGGCATCTCCGTCTTTCTCTCGCCCGCCAAGTGACGTACGATATGGACAACTTCACTCGAGGTAGCTCCTAATTGGCGGGTTCTAAGGACGGGGCTGCTTGGCCGTTGTATTGTGCTATACGTTAAAAAAGACACTTGTATATCTGGGATGACTAGGTTCAGCCGGCTGGTTAGCCAAGGCAATAAGGCCATGTCACAAACCAGGATCAGATAGAATAGAAATATAGTAAATCGCTTGTTTCCGCCATGCTAACTACTCTAGTAAATGTCGTTAATCTTTAGCATTATGTATATTAGTATCTGCTGTGTCTGCATTTTGAGCATAACAGGAGTGAAAATACGAGACACATCCAGCCGGACAGGGCATAAGAAGAACCAGCTGGTGATGATACATATCCTCCGCCTCAATTTGCTCCGAATGGACTCAGGATAGCCGATGCACGCAAGCGCGCTTTAATCATGTGACCAGAGCTATCTAACGTACTTTGAGGGACCGAAGTCCCGACTTCAACTGAGTCGAGGTAGTCCCGGCTATGATGCTGTTTGAGAAGCATTCTTCTCTGTAGACTCATATCCATCTGGCTGGGCACAAGCACGCCTACTGCTCATCGACTTGAGGTCGAATGGGTGATTTCCCTTCCATTCGGTCCCCCTAACGCAGTCAATTCAGCAAGCTGCGAAGATGCAGCAACAGGGTTGCTCTAAACTTGTGTGTTTGACAAGCTGCTGGCCAGCAAGTTCATGCCTTTGCAGTGACATAATGCTTTGGCCCGTCTTTTGTGCCCGTCTTATAAATTGTAGAATTTCTCCGATCCGGCACATTCCCCGACTTTTTTTTTTATGACAAAATACGAGGGTCTTGGACGACTTGAAGTTTTCCAAGACGACGGGCATCTTCGGAGATCGAGACACTTCTGCCTAAGGGTATCTGAAACAGCAGACGTCATTAATAAATCATGTTCCGTTGTAGGGGTGCATAAACAAGAATAGAAAGATAAAAAGACCTGTCACCTCAAACAAAACACGCCAACTTACTGTCATCACGGGACTTTGGCCATGCTTTCGGTCTGCAAAGCATTCCTCTTTGCTAGCATACTGCTTCAAAGAATCTCTAGACTTATATGCCTCCGTCTCGCAGTATCTCCGCGACCCTAGGCAGATCTCCAGCTCTCCTATCTTTTGAACACAGTTGAGAGATTTGTCGGTTTCGGATTCCTCAATGAATGGGAGCTTGGCCGGTGCTGCGGCGGATCTAATGTCATACACGCCAACGAATGGGATTTTGCTAGATACAGGAATGTCCCGGTCTTCAAAGCATTCGCGTTTGCTAGCATATGCTTTTGGCGAATCCCTGGATTTGTATGCCTCCGTCTCGCAGTACTTCCGCGACCCTAGGCAGGTCTCCAACCCTCCCATCTTTCGAAAACACCCAGACGATTTGTCGGTTTCGGATTCCTCTATATACCGAAGCTTCTTGGGTGAAGTAGCTTCAGCTCTCTAGAGGGTACAAGTGGTTAGCAAGCTTGTGTTCTGCAACTATCGGACAGGAGGGCCACCCAACCAGACACATCGCGGTAAACTTACAGGTTTAATCGCCACACGAGACTCACGGGCGGCTAAGCAGTCTTTTCTGCCTCGGAAGTTGCCTTGGATATTGTGTCTTCTGTCCCTTGTTCGGACGTCGAAGAATCGACAGAACAGATCGGTGCCACAAGCTAACTCTGGATTGCCGGTGACTTCGCGCTCTATTTCAATGCCTCTTTTTCCTATGAACGGAAGTAGCTTTCCAGTAGCGCGCTGCTCTTTGATTACTGATGCCAGAGCTAGTGTTACAGATAACCCGAGGATCATGTAAGAATATCTCATATTGGAGTTTTGTTCTCCCCCACCACCTTTTTTTGTTCTTTTTTTTTTTTTGTAACTCTTCCGACAAGCCTTGCTTTAGAAAGAAGGGATCCAATAGAAAGAAAATCGAGGTATTCCGTTTTCGATTTCAATGTAGCGGTCGGGAGTATGAAAGGCCGTGTCTGAATTTGGGCGGGCTAGATACGATGCAAGAAAAGGGTTCAAAAAATGAGAGGCTAAACGATGCTTTAATACACTTTCAAGTCCAGCATGTCAACAGCTCTTACTTAGCGCACGAGGTCCATAATCTCATGAACTCAGCGCATTGTTTTCGGTGGTGCCGCCGGCGGCAGATATTAAGGTTAGCCTGACTCAAGTCAACCTGAATACGCGCAGTTTCAAGGATCAGAGACTATTGGGATTTCCAAAGAAGGCAGAGCAGAGATGTATGCTTGCACCACGTGTTGCAAATAGAGTAACTGTCCGGTCAAACCCTTGCATGCGTGTAATACCTTATGTGTTTCTCAAATTCTCCGAATATGAAGCTACTAGTCATGGAATTTGATGTGACTTGGGGTGCTATGACCTGAGGAATCCCTACCTTAGGAGAATTAATATATTCTCTTATCAGGATAAAGATGCGTGCGAGGCGAACGGGCGCCAGGCATCGATAGTTGGTCATCATGTCAAGAATCACGTTATTAACCATTTCGAATATAGTATATCATGCTATAAGGTCGTTGCGCACTCTTTGGGCTCGGCAAGCTCCTTTCTTTCATATGTGCTTCAATGAACCAGCTGTAACGATACTTCATCCACTCCGTTTTACGCCCTCTAGAAAGGTTGGCATTCATCGACTTCAATTTTAATAAACCCTTTTTTTCTCAGTGGCAAATGCAAAGCGGTCAGAATTAAGCAACACCCAGTATAGTGCTATGTGTGAAACGAGATACTTCTTACCGATACAACCGGACAGTTCATCTAAGGTAGTTGCAAGCGGTCAGCCCGAATGCCCGAATAAATCAGGCGGTAATTTTTAAATCATTTCAAATATTTCAAGCCACTTTTGTCCTTGATCTACAACCAACCACGAGCCAGCGAACACTTGTTGCATATTCGCTCAGGTTTATTCGGTTTCATCCAGATTTTAATGTGAAACCGGTTCGGCCACTCCCTTATTCACGTGATCATATCTTGCATATTTAATGCTTAGTGCTCCCCAGCATAACAGAAACAAGTCGGAAAAAGAGAGAGGGTTGAGTGGTATTGCAGAAACGACGTTCACTGTTCCTAGTTCGTCAATGTTGTAACCAGCTCACCAGGTAAATCTGAGACTTGGCATTTGTGCGTAGATTAACGACGGAAATCCCCACGACGTATCACATTGCATGGCGCACAGGGGAAGAAATATCTTTCTGGGACACTCAGCGACCAATAAATTAGGGTATAAACAGGCGTGGGAGCTAGAAGGCTCATCGCTGACCTCCTCTCGATAACTACTTTGGGCATGGCAGTCCCTGACCAAGAAATCGCCCATCATCCAAAGACGCGCCAACACTCACGTCATTGCTCGAGCACAACGTTGCCCTCAACTTATTTGTTGAACACGTTTGTGTACTAGTGCGATTTGACGTCTGAATGGTTCCCTTATTTTTAGTACGGGGATCTGCAAACCGAAGATGTGGCGCAGAAAATAGCGTCCCTTTTTTCGAAGTGTGTCGCGATGTCCTTTTGCTCAGCCCCAATGATGCGGCAGCCCTTTGTCTCTGCAACTGTGAAGTCAACTGCTGCAAATAATGCTTATCGACTTTCGTAGACACTGGGACAAAATTATAAAGAGACCGACATTGTGCACTGTCATCACTTAGCCCAATCGGAGCTGGAGGATGGAATTGGCGATGCTGACAAGAGGATACTAGTTACTGTTGGATATCTGGTCTCGCACAGTTCCGTGAGCGAATCCACTGCGGTTGCGACGTTGCGTCATGGCAATGCGTTGGATGTGTCCATTATTAAAGTTGGCGGTTATAGTTGTCTGAAAAGAGCACGGAAACTCAGGAACAAAACACTGACCTGCCCATACTGTAAAAAGACTGCACAATACCAGGCTGGAGGATGTCTGTCAAATGATCTGGTTCGTCCCAACATTTTCTGTGGACTAACTACCAGCTCGAGCCACCGTTGGAGCCACTTGGCTGTGCTGCATAAATTGATTGTGGCAGCAATAGTGCGCACTGTACGGAGTACATTTGTGCTGAAGTTAGTTACTGCACGGCGCCAAATAGTTGTGCGGTTGTGCTCTATGCTAGATCGGACAGTCTTGCAGACAGCACAATATTGTGCAGTTATTGGGCGTAACTAACTACCCAGTTGTGCGCCTTCCCCGCCTATTCAAAGTCCTGCGACCCCGCTGGGCACACCCGACTGCCGCACACTGGCCGGCTGAGAGTCCTACGGTGAGTCCTACAATACGACGAGTCCTATGTGTAACTGTGTACGCCCGAATATTAATTACGCAAGAATAGCCCAGTCCATGCCGTGTCACCTTCGGCCCGGCCAGTTTTCGAGGCCATGGGAATGAAAGCACGTCGCCGCGTTGGCAAGATATGGCAAGATAATGGGCTAGGGACAAGCAGCCGCATTCCGTCCGAGTAGGACAGAGCGACGGGTAGTTACCCTGTGGCCTGCAGATAGTAGACCATTCAAAGTAGTCACCATGAATTGGTGGGAGCGAGGGTTGGGTTTAAAAAGGATTTCCTCAAAAACAGCATTGTACCGTGTGTCCCTTCCCTCGTCCCTGGCAAGCAGGAAGCCGGAGCTGTGCCTGTGTTCCCCGCCCGATAAAGCACCCCGCCATCCATCCCATGCCAAACGCCAAGCAATACGGAGTATTTGGGCATACAATACATCGGACAGCTCAAACGCATCTTCCATAAACAATCAAAGGCCTTCCCTCTCAGATCACCCGGCGCCCCTTCAACACACGATTATTTGACTCCGAAACCACGAACTGGAGAGTACAAAAATAACCATTTAATTCCTGAGAATTGCGCCACCGACGAGCAATCCCTGACCGTCTCTCACTCAGCCTTACCTTTTATCCTCGTACTAGTGCCTGTCAGCTGCGTGGCCCCCTCTCTCCTCTTTTTCGAGTCTCTCGTCTTTTCGTATTGATCCGCTTCGCTCGCTCGCTCGCACCTCTACACAAGCAGCCACCCGGCCCTGGCGCGAATCGTGCCACGGGCATTCATTCCGTCTTGCCAATCATCCTTCTTTGTACAATACAGTAACTAGTCCCGACGTTTCGTGCTCGTACAGTAAGTACAATAGTGCATTGTACGATGTGCAGCGCTTGGGAGAGGCCGCGCATCTGTCCACGCTTCATGTCACACACCCCAGCTTCGCGGCTCGTCCTAGCTTATTAGTGTACTGCTCGGCTGAGCCCCATTTCTTCTCTGAGCTGCTAAATTCTGACCCGACTCCAGCAAACAAGGCTTTGCCAGGACTTTGGACTTTGGAGTGCCCCCCTCCCAATCCTGGCTTGCGGCTGCTGAGCGTGTGTTCGGCTCGCCCAACTGGTCGTTTCGTGGTCCGTTCGTGGCATTCCGGCGTCGACATCGTCTGGACTTCTCCCAAACTGGTCTGCCACTCTGCCTTACCGAAGCACGAGCACGCCCTGCCAACACAGTCCAGGTCCCAGTCCTCTTTTTTTTCTCCGACCCATCCTCCTCTCGTCCGCTGTCCCTGTCCTATTTCAAGCTTTGTTTCCTTCCCTTCCACATGAGTTCTATGAACTCCCGCCTCAAAGGCTTCGGGTTCGGAAAACGCAAGTCAACTGCCAGCATCCAGACCACGGACGGGGTCCCTGCTCCTATTAATACCCCTCCCCCAGGCCAAATACCTCAACATCAGATTCCGCTCCCACAGCATCCAGGCCAAACACCGCCCATCGGCACGTCGTCTTCCACACCCAGTCTCACCATGAACCGGCCGCCCAGCTATACAGCCAACTACCCTCCGGGCCCTCCAGGCGTCCCTGGGGATCGAACCTCTCCTCACCAGGGCAGCAACCGCACCCCGCCAAGCCAAATGGCTGGAGGACCGCCTCCTATCAACACCGGCGCACCGACCGGATATCCTCCGCCAAACATGCCTCCCATGGGTCAAGGTCCCCCTCCCATGGGCGGCCCTCCTCAGGGTCCTGGAGGTCCCCCGCCTCCAGGATTTGGTGGACAGCCAGGATATCCTCCAGGTCCTCCTCAAGGCGGTCCCATCTCGCAGCAATTCCAAAGACCTAACCCCGCTGCCGAGGTTGAGGGCGCCAGCAAGAGCAAGGCACAGCTCATTGTTGGCATCGATTTCGTTAGTAGAGCCTGGGAAATCCTACAGAAACTCGACGAACAATCGCTGTGTTTACTGAATAATTTTCAACATCTCGCTGACGGATGCAACTAGGGTACCACCTTCTCGGGTGTCGCTTTCGCGTTTGCGACTAATAACGAAGCTAAGGAAGATATTATCACTGAATGGCCAGGAGCTGGCTCATATACCAAACAGAAGGTGCGAGAACTTACCTGCTCTGAAGCATGTAAAGAGGAGGGCAAGTACAGCTAACCAAAATATTGCGCAACAGATTCCGACAGTTCTTTACTACGACCAATATCAGAAGGTAGTGGGCTGGGGTCCCGATATCGCTGATGCTTTGGCGCCAACGGGATACCCCAAGCCGGGAGTCCAAAAAGTGGAATGGTTCAAGCTGCAGCTGATGCTGAGCGGCAACACATACATTGATCCTATCAACCTGCCTCCTCTGCCTCCGGGCAAGTCCGAGATTGACGTTGCAGCAGATTATCTGTTCAAGCTGCGGCAGGCTATGCGATCAGCATTACAAAAGACTCTTGGTGAGGTGTTCAACCGTGAAGAACGCAACATCCGTTATTATTTGACCGTCCCTGCCATTTGGAACGACGCCGGCAAGGCAGCCACTCGAGCCGCTGCCATTCAAGCTGGTTTCCTTCGTGACGAGAACGACAACCGTTTAACTCTGGTTTCTGAGCCAGAGGCTGCAGCACTTTTCTGCTCCAAGACCGGTTTGCTAAACCTCAAGGTGCACGATGCCGTGTTGATTGTGGATTGTGGTGGCGGTACCGTGGATTTAATCGCCTACGAGGTTGAAGAGGAGAACCCCTTCACCGTAGCCGAGTGTACAGCAGGGTCTGGAGACTCTTGTGGTTCAACAGCCTTGAATCGCAACTTCAGCAACATTCTTCGCACCAAGATCAGAAAGATGAAGCTGCCCGATGGCTCCAAGACCGCAGGTCGCGTCTACGCCAAGTGCATTATGGACTTTGAGAACAGAATCAAGGCCGACTTCCGAAACAACGGTCAAAAGTGGGCTGTCGACGTTGGTATCGAGGCTGAATTCCCCGAGGCCGGCATCGAGGAAGGCTACATGACTTTTACCAACGAAGAAATTCTGCAGTGCTTTGAGCCTGTCGTCAACCGTATTCTTGAGTTAGTTCGCAACCAGATTATCGCCATCCAGGCTCAGAACAGAACACTGCAGAATATTCTGGTTGTTGGTGGCTTTGGTGCCTCCGAATACCTCTTCCAGCAGATCAAGCTGCATGTTCCTCCTCAATTCCAGTCCAAGGTTGTGCGGCCCATGGATTCTGTAGCTGCAATTGTCAAGGGTGCTGTTACTGCCGGTATCACGGAGCGCATCATCACTCACCGTGTTGCTCGTCGTCATTACCTCATGGCCACTCTGCAGCCATTCAAGGAAGGCTACCATCCCGAAGCTTATCGTGTTCCCTCGCTTGACGGAAAGGATCGTTGCAAGTTTACCCGACAGATTTTTGTGCAGAAGGGTCAAAAGGTCAAGAACGGCGAGCCCGTTAAGGTTTCCTTTTTCCGACAAGTTGCTCCCGGCGCAACCCTTATGTATGAAGACGTACTGTACGCTTGCGATGACGATGTTTGCCCCGAATACACCAAGGATCCTCGTAAGTTTTCTGCACACTAGCCAAAGTATGGCTACTCAATACTAACAAATTTGCAGGCATCAAGGAAGTTGTCACCCTCACCTCTGATCTGTCGCGAAAGAATCTCGAAAAGGACTTTGAACGGATGGATACACCTCAGGGGACCTTCTATCGCGTCTACTTTGACATCTATTTGACCCTCGACGGCTCAGAATTCAGTGCTGAGCTGGTTTGCCAAGGTGAAGTTATGGGACGATGCAGAGCTCGCTTTAGATAGAGAGTTGAGCAAGCAGCTGGTGTAAAGAAGGACATGACGATGACTTTGGTTTATTTTTTACACTAGAGCGAGGGGGATCTTGACCTGAAATATGAATGATACCTAGCAAGATATTCAGCGTGTTAATGGAGGATGCTGTTGAACAATGAACGGATTAGGTTTACCGAGGCGGTTATTATAAAGTCAACACCATATACGATGGCAATTGGATGGCAACGAGGAACGGAATTGCCTTTACAGATAAAAGGGACCTGAAAAGGGGTTCGAAGGGAAAATAAGTATATCCAGAGCCCGACATTCGATTATACTTGGTACGCGACGGATGGGAATATGTGTTATGAACATAAGCCATAAATAGCAAAACAGTTTTTGATAGAAAAATGACTTTGGTTTTGCGATTGTCGCCACCGTTGATGTGTGGATAATTAGTGGACATGTTGCTTGAGCGCTGGCCAATTCTATGGCCCGTTGGTTAGTTTCTATTTTCGGGGCAAACACAAGGCTTGGTATCCGCGAAACGATTCCTTTAAGTTACCAATCCGGGGGAGGGGGTGCATGACCGACACAATGTCTGAACGAGTACTTACATGAGTGAGTGCCATGCGGTTTATTGGTGGATGACAGAGAGAGTGTGGGGAACTGCGGCCTGTTCCTGGACCCTGTCGCAGCTTCCCAATGAGAGCATGCCAGCCAGTCCCTCCTGCGTCATACCGTCAACTCTGAGATTGGGTGACGGGCCCTGATCTTGACAGCCAGGATTGGTTGTCGCCTGTTTCCTCACCCCCCATTTCCACATTGCTTATCCTTTTGTTGCCCTGCTAGCCGGGTTTTGCTTGACAGCCTTTCTCTTTCACCTTGTAAAATCGAAGTGCATTTGTATCTTTTTGTTTCTTTCTTTGACTCATTCTTATCATATTCATACCTGGAAAGTCTTCTACTAGACCGCGCCGACACTGCATTCTGGAACCTCTGACCCCGCGTACTGCTTTCAAAAGGCACGGCAGGGGAACTTCTCTATCGCCCTGGTCTGCATCCCACCCTGTTGCGTCTGTGGCTCTCGGAGCATCTGGACAGGGGCTAAATCCGGTTTGCTCACACCACGCCGCAGACGTCGTTTTAGTGGTTGGGGGGAAGGCATCGAACTACTCCGTACGTACTTGTACACTTATAACCAGACCCTTATCGCGGATTCGTGTGCCCATCTGTCGGTTGGTTCAACCTCAATTTGCTCTCAATTTGAACCGAAGTCGACATTTGAAGCAAGACTCGCGATGAAAATATAGCCTTTTCTTGTTTCAACGCGAAATATTGCATCTTTCCTGAAGCTTCAAATCTCTATCATTGCTCCAACATACGTACTTACAACCTGCACCTTACTCGACTACTACAGCCAGTTCCTACAACCCAGACAAAAAAAAGAAGGAAGCAATGGTCACATCACCGCGGCCAATGAACTCTACAACATCCAGACCACAGTGTTCCATGAATCAACTACTGCTTATATTTGTCACATTTGGCTCGCTCGTTCCAGCCGCCCACCTTGGAAGACCAGCACATGTACAAGACCACTGGCAAGCAGAGTTCTTTCGTTACACAAAACGAGGCTTACCAGCAAAACGAGGCCCTCCCGAAAACTGGGAAGGAAAGGTGCCACTCGTAGTAACTAATAAATGTGATACAGCAATCTGGCCTGGCATTGCAACCCAGTCTGGTACTGGTCCCGGCACAGGAGGATTTGAGTTGGGGCCTGGGAAGAATAAGACGTTATGGGTTGCACCCAACTGGCAGGGTCGAGTCTGGGGAAGGACAAACTGCACAGTCAATGGAGACTCCTGTTCTTGCAAGACGGGAGATTGTTTTGACAAACTGGACTGCGAGTTCAGCGTGAGTCAGCCAAATTTTCGAGTTACTTCTGACTACAAAGACTGACGTGTGTCTTAATAGGGAGCAACTCCCGCCACGCTTGCTGAATTCAACCTTGCCGGAGGCGTCACTGGGATGCAGACGTTCTATGACATTTCATTGGTAGATGGGTACAATCTTCCCATGGGAATCAACTACATCCCCGCCAAAAACACGTCTTACATTCCCCCTAATCTGACAAACTGCGCCTGTATCGCCACCGCTGGTTGGATCTATTCCAAAGCAAAGACAGGCACATTCTATGCCAACGACTCATTTCCCGTTCCGTTAGAGCCAGAAGAAACGAATGACAGTGTAGAGAGTTGGTGTCCGTGGCCCAATCTCGCCTTTCCTCCCACCAAGCCCGGAGATGGTGTATACCCATATCCTGACGACAATATTCGAAGACCAGCTTTCTCTCCATGCAACAGTGCTTGCGCAGCGTCTGGCTTGGACAGTGATTGCTGCGTCGGAAAGTACCACGACGCCAAAATATGTAAGCCATCGAGTTACAGCAAAGCAGTGAAGGCTGTATGCCCTGATGCTTACAGTTTCGCTTTTGACGACCAAAAGTCAACATTTATCATCCCCAAGGGTGGGGGCTGGGAGGTGGTCATGTGCCCAACAGGTCGATCAACTAATATTTTACGACAGTTGGGCAAAGAGCTCCTTGAAATAGCAAGCGGTGGCAAGCTATCAGCAAGATCTATGAATCTGCTGCGGAATGTCACCTATATCGAAGCTGACAGGGGAGCAGCCGGTGCATTGAAGCCATCCAACGGGCTGACAGTTGCTTTATTAGCATCACTCCTTAGTTTACTAGTAATGCTGTAAGCTGACCATGCGGGTGAAAGCCCAGTCGGAGTGTCTTGTGTAGGAGTCTTGGCTGGCCCATTGCAGGGACAGTTGGAATGATGGGCGAAGGAAGCGATGGAGATGCAAACCTAGGAACATATACCCTATTCTTACTCTTGATACGTCTAGCCCTTATAGTAAATGGTATTCTTTTCAAAGAACTTGTCTAGTCTCTCGCAGTGAATAGTCTAGCGCTCGATTTGTTGCTAAATACGTCGAAGTTTCGTCTCATGCTCACACCTCAGCCGTCCAAAAGATAACTCCGCCCATCATGTTAAACCCAAATAAATCATATATGCTATAATGGTGGAGGAAATAGTGGCTATGCCCTCCGTTTCTCTTTCTTCCTCCGTTCCCACTCGGCGCGTTCCTCGTCGTCGCTCCCACTAAACTCGGCATCGTCGTCGCTCTCTTGGTCAAGCACACCACCACTACCAACACCGACGTGATTAGCTGATGCACTAGATGAATTGGTAGTAATAAAATCCCCCGCATTTTGATTCGCATATTCATGCTGCTTAATCAGCTCTCTCAGTTTCTTATTCGTAGGGTCCACGAGCTGCAAGGCCGTGAGGCCGCCTTTGTTCTTGACGCGGGGATTTGAACCGGCCTCAAGCATCATTTCAATAAGAGCATGGCCAAATTCTCGTTGTGCTATCGGTTCGGAGTTGAGCCACCGGATGGCGGTGTGGAGGGGAGTATCCCCTTCGAGGCGGTTGATCGGGTCGCATTCAAAAGAGGGTTGGTCCAGGAGGAGGTCTATGATTTCATCTTTTCAATAAGGAGTTAGTTTCGGCTTTCTTGCCTTCGCCTCATCTTCTCGGCAGTTCATTCATGGATTATATTTTTGTGTATACGTGAGTTGGGATGGCGTGGAGAGGCCGTTTGCTTGGGCAGTAGGGAGACATACAATTTCCCCGGGACGCAGCCTCGTGGTATAGGTGGTTTCCCATGACGGTAGTGGTTTCGTTTAAGAGCGTTGTGATTTCGGCGTCGGGTCTGCCCTGGAGGGTTTCGGAGAGGAGATCGGTGTTGTTGCGGCGACAGGACTCGATGAGGAGTTCTTTGGTGGAGGCGCCCTAGGCAGAAAAAGTAAGTTTGTGTTTGTGTTTGTGCTTGCGTTTGTATATGGGATATTTGGGGGGGGGGGGGGGGGGGGATAGATCAAGAGGTGGCATACTTCGTGTTCCGGGTCGGCAGGCATGGTGGACGAACGGATATATATAGATAGACGAGTGGTGGTTTGTTTGAGAGGGTGAGTGATTGTCGGGCGAAGGGGGAGATGTGAAAGCCGGTGTTGAAGAAGGAAGGGGGGGTTGCTGTTCTGTTTTTGCACAGTTGAAATAGAGATTGCGCCGGATGAGTTGGCGATGGGGATGTGCTGACGTTGGTTTATGGTGGGGGTTGTTGTCACGAAGGGTTAGTGAGCTAGGGGTTGGTTGGTTGAAGGGGTCCCTCCCAAGGTGCTGCTGAACCGAGAGACACCTGCACCTGTAACAGGGGCGGCGGCAGCGCTAAAAGCGTGGTGCTAGTAGCTACTTAATTACAAGGCGGCGTGGTATTTATTATTGGACCCCACCATCAAATCGGACCCATGACACAGCAAACCTCTCTTTTTTTTTTGGGTTCTTCAAGAGTCACGAATCTCATATATCGTTCAAACCTATACGATCCACGCCGCGCACGGATACACTTATACACACATCGATCAAGAAGCATTTTGCCTTTACAGCGACTTTTAATAATCTACACCCTTGATCTTCTAATCCTTTGCACTCCGAGATAACGCAGTGTGGCTGCTCAGCTACCATGCTTCTATGTACGCAAAACCCCAATGCCTCGACACCTACTCCGAGACTAACTCGGTACTAATTTCTTGTTTTCCCAAAAACAGTCTGCCCCCAGTGCGCCAACATCCTCACCGTGTCCCTGACCAACCAGCGCACCAACCGCCTCGAATGCCGCACCTGTCCCTTCGAACACACCATCACTGAGCCCGTCTTCTCGCGGCGCATCTTTGAGCGCAGAGAAAAGGACGACGTCTTCGGTGGGCCAGGAGCATGGGATAACGCGCAAAAGGGGCGCGTGCAATGTCCTGCGGATGGGTGCGATGGCAACGAGGCTGCGTTCTTTCAGGTCCAGATTAGGAGCGCTGATGAGCCTATGACGAGTTTCTTCAAATGTATGACTTGTGGGAATCGGTGGAGAGAGAACTAGACTATTGCTGTTTGTGTTTGTGTTTGTGCTTTTCAAAGCGGCGAGGGCAATTTGGAGTTTGGATTAGCGATGTTTTAGGATGAATAATACTAGGGTTCTTTGGCAGTTGCTTGGTTGTGAAGGATTGTTTCGTATAGGAGCCGTCAAGAGCATACCGCTGTGCTGCCTTTAGCGACCCGGCCGGAGCCTCAATTTGCGTTTTCTTGGAGGGCTCTGGTATGATCCAATGGTAACGAGGTGTCGATGCTCGCGTGCGGTTAAGAAGAGGCAGCTGTAATGGCACAACGAAGTGACCAGCTCCGCACCGTCGTAGATGGAAGCTTGCGATTTTCGCAGACCGGAAAGACATGTGTCGTAACTACATGTCGTAATCGTGTATCGAATCCTCACTCTCGATGCCACTGCACGGCGGCCTTCATCTCATCCTCGACCAATTTCTGCACCAAGTCCGGGCTCATGATATCCTGCCTGAACCGTTCCTGTTGCAGCAGCTCGAGATGCTTCAGCGTAGGTCCCGGGTATATCAGGTACTTTAGGTATGGCGGCTTTGCCCAGTACTGCAAGTACGCGAGGTAGGCTACGAACGAGGGCTGCGTGAGAAGCTTCTGCGACGCGAGGTGGTTGAGGTAGAACGGGTTGGCGAGCGATTGAACAAACTAACATCTTGTGTGTAAGTAGATTGCCAGGGCGTATACATATACTGCGCTGGGGTTATTGGAACAAGACCCAAAATAACTACCTCAAGTTCAATCTCGAAGCGCGAATAGCCGCCGTACATGGGCTCGTTGTTGGCTGGAGGCGCAGGCGGCGACGACTCCATAGATACGTCTTGCGGTGTGTCTGTAGCCATTGATTTGTATGTGTGTGGACGGATATGCTGATGCGGTGGACTGGTCGACGTCCGGGTGATTGGTGGTGATTGGTGGTAATACGAGCGACGATGGCGGATGTTGTTTCGAGGAGTAGGTTGCGAGCTGCATTGTTGCTGCTATATCGATGGCCGTCAAGCTGCCCCACTGGTAAACTGGAGTACTTACCAGGCGAGGAGTACAACATACATAAATATGACGGAGTACATCCATTAGAGAAAAAATTACTGTTCTAATACAATGCTACACAAGGATAGCTTTAAAAATAAAACGATAGTGTATAAATTATTAAGAATGTACGGAGTAAGCTGCTAGTTATTAGCCAGCGGTCAGCTGTGTTCCCTGCTGGCTTCATCATGCTACCTAGGTGGTTAGTGGGATGCTGCATTCGGCACGTACTTCACCAAGAATGCAGGCATCAAGCCATGCATGCACGTGAGGTTTTTCGCAACGACAAGCTCCGGTAGATGCAAGATAATCGTCGATTCTCTATACTGGCGAGCTCGGTTCCTGCGTTTCATAGACAGGGATCCGTGACGTGTGTGATCTCTGCTATTTTATACTTATGCGCCATAGGCTCACAAAACAGGGCTCGGTGCCAACTTTTGCTTCTAGATGGAGCCGGACGATGCCATGCATGGCTTCTGTTATACATCCAACATTGGCCTAATCTTGGCGTGGGCACGACGGTCTACTAGGCAACAACACACAAGGATCCCAGACCGTTCATAACTGGTCATTCAACCCACACATACAGGCGGCATAATATCCTTTGAACGTATAAAGAAAGAATGAAGAAGGGGAAGAAGAGGAAGAAGAGGAAGAAGAGGAAGAAACTCCGCATCATGTTCAACATAAAACCCAACATTCTCATCATATCAGACACCCACGGCAAAACACCTCTCCACCCTTCTTCCCTTTCGCTGCTCCCTACCGACGACGATGCCTTTTTAGCTGCCGACCTCACCAGAGCCGTCACAGGCTACCGGCATCCCCTCCCGCCCGCAGACGTTGTCGTCCACTGCGGCGACCTCACTAGGAGGAGCACCCTCCGTGAATATCAAGACACCTTCTCCATGCTGCGCTCCCTGCGAGCTCCCCTGAAGTTGGTCATTACCGGGAACCACGATCATACGCTCGATAGTACCTACGACTTCGACTCACCTCAAGAGTATGAAGTGGACGAGGATGTTCAGGCGGTATGGAAGGTAATTAGAGATGTTCGGCAGGACGGAGTCCAGTATTTGAGCGAAGGGACTCACGACTTTACGCTTGCCAATGGCGCGGCGCTCAGGGTATACGCCAGTCAGAACAACCCCCGGCGTATGGTTTGTGGGGATTCCAGTACTCGGGATGGCTTGTTTTCGAGATTCCACGAGGCTTGGATATTGCCATGGCACATGTTCCTCCGTATGGTATTCTGGACGGAGCGGGCAGAGGGCAATTTCTAGGAAGGCTACTTGATCATGCTGGGTGCGAGTATCACTTGGTGCCGTGGCTCGTGCAAGACCTCTAATTCATTGCTTTGGGCACATTCATGAGGCGTGGGGCGCTCGTTACGGCACATGGAGCGATCCTGGGCTCGTGGAGACATTATGTCCTGTTAAAGAGCCTGTCATGGATGAGTACAGTTCGCGGCGATACAGACACTTCACGGGCTACAGCCAATAGCGCGGAGCAAAGACGATCCCGGAAACTCCCCCAAGGCAAGAAAGAGGCTGGTCGAGCTGAGTCGGCAGCGTAGGTTTCTTATTGATCTGACAGAAGAGCACACGCGTATTGAGAGGGATAAGAAAACGCTGTTCGTCAACGCGGCTATTTTGGACGTCGGGTATCGGCCATCACAGCTTCCTTGGATAATCGATGCGGATCTGCCGGGAGCTGCTGCGAACGTGACGGCATAGATAGTAGAGACTGCGCTCGTGAAAGATCCTGGCCATGAAAGAGAGAACCCAACGTATCAGTAGAAAACACAAACAACTATTCGGAATTAATCAGAGCCTTATTCGTACATGTATGCTTTTCGGGAACACCTTTGCGCCAGTCAACACCACTAATACACATGTCGAGTCTAGTATTCCACAAGACGAGGCCGGCACATAAGCAGAGCTTGCTTACCATACCCTCTATATCTATGTGGGAAAAAATTCAATTTGAAAGGCTGTTATGCACCTCTTTGGCGACTCTAAAAAATCACACTTAGATACCCTACAGGGGGTTTCCTCAGCTAATAAACAATAGAGCAATTAAAGGTACCGGTTCTGCCCACTGTTTTATCTGTGCTAGAAGTTCGCTGCGGCAGCTATTGACTTTACGGCCACATCAATGCAGAGACTCTGCAGAAGCAGAATAGTCCACAATGGCAATTGAATTGACTCAACATGAATTGATTAGAATTCTGCATTCGACATTCATGGAGAAGAAGTACTTCCCTGCATTTGGGTGTAGCAATTACAATAAATAATTAGGCAGCATTCAAAGAAACAAACACATTAGGTTAAATATGGATAAATTAAACTGCGTATTAAGTGATCCAGGGGTATGGACTACATATTGAAAATTAAAATGTCAAGAGACCCGTTCACGCTTTTTGATCCCATGTGCCCCGTTCTCATCGTATATCATTTGATACATCACCTAGCTCCATTCGACCAACTGAGCAAGGGTTGTTAACACCAATCAAGAAGCTCTTTACAGAGCAGCCGCGGCAGCGAGAATAGCAGCGAGGGCGCCAACGGCTGGCCCAACAACAGCAGCGGCGTTAGTTGAGGTTGGCTGAGCACTGGTCCGGGAGGCAGTCTGGGAGCCGGTGGTCTGGGGGGCCGAGGTGACATCTGTCCCAGTAGAAGCACCAGAGGAAGCAGCCCCGGAGGAAGAGCCAGTGGCAGTGGAGGTCCTGTTTGAGGAGTTGGTGGGAACAACGGTAGTTCCCGAAGTACGGACAACGACAGTAGTGCTACCGCCGGTCAAAGTAGCAGAACCGGTGTGGGTGGTGGTTTTAGAGCCAGATTGGGAGCTGGTCTGAGTACCGGTCTGAGTACCAGTCTGAGTGCCAACATTCTTGCACTGAGCATCGGCGATACTCTGTGCCTTGATTAGGTCGTTGAGGTCGCACTTGTTCTGGGTAGCGCACAGGGTGACAGGTTGACGAAGCTTGGTTTGGGTGTCAGGCTTGCAAGCGCAAACAGCAACCTCTTTAGGGCTACCGGTGCAGCCTACTTGAGGGAGAGCATTCTCGATACAGGATTTCTAAAAAAAAAAAATACATGTTAGTCCATTGAGGTCACAAGCGATGGTGAAGCCAATTGATAGAACAACTTACGACGCAAGAAGGGACACCGTCAAGGTTCTGAGCGGCAGCAAGGCCAGCGGCAGCAAGGGCAACGAAAGCAGTCTTCATTTTGAAACAGGGGGTTTGTGAATGTGCACAGAGAGGAAGGGTCAAGTATGTACAAGACAGACGTTTAGATTGACAGATGAAGCTTGGCTTGAGGACGATAGGTACTAGAGGAATGAGGAGGCAAAGGGAGAAGAGCAGGAGGATATGGGGGGGCAGCTACGGGGTCTTCTTATAAGTCCCAGTGGCAAGAGCTACTCGCAAGCTTACAGAGAGCTCCTGCTTAAGACGTTGGGGGTGGATGTGTGGAATTCCCTGGGTACTCTGAACTAAACATAATGTACCTACACCTCTTTCGAGTGTATAGTTTGTCTGCCAAGCTACAAATTGCTGAAGACTACTCCGTACTCTATACACGTACCCCAGAGCAGCGCCTGCTTATTTGGCTGCAGCTCCAGCCAAAGCAAGGTGGGTGTCCTTGCGTTGCTTTGGCCGTCGCGTCGTTGCTTTGTCGACCAGACAGCAGAGTCTGATCCAAAGTCCACAGCCCGGCCCAAAATATCCACCGCCCCCAGCTCACGGCCACAGCCTCAGCCCGGATTCGTGTAGTACAATATAAGATTCCACCCGCCCCATATTCCACTTCCAGGTACGCGTCTGGTACTCCGTACAAGGCGAGAAGTTTGCCACACCAGCATGGATCGGCCTGGAACTAGTGCTACAATAGTTAGTTACATGAGTCCTCACCCAAGATTGACTTTCTCGCTGCCAGAGGTTTCCCCATTCCCAACGCTGGACTCGTTGCCGTAGCGCTTGGCCCCCTGTGCCCCTTGATGTTTTGCTCTAGTGCCAGAAATGTATGTACGGAGTACCTCAACTGTCATCATTTCTTTTCCTGTCTACGGAGTAACTACGTAAGGAGCACTCCGTACCTGCAGCGTCTCTTTACCCACTATGGTAAGCTTGTCAAGCAGGGACGCGAAGCCGTGTTCGGTGAGAAGCTGGCAGACCGCAGGCTACGATCCGACAACCACACCCTGCGGCGGACGATAAGCACCCAGTGCGCCCCAAGGCGTTTTGCATTTCGCGTTTTTGCCAACTTTAGAAGCTTTCTCCAGTGATTCCTTCCACAGCCACAGTGATGGTGAAAGGCAACAGCCAAGAGAGTTTGAAGCCGCCAGCGAGATAGTTACTGCGTAGGATTGCCTCGCAATACTGACGTGGCTAGCTATGACGGAAGATGAGCGCCGTGCATCTACGAGCTCTCCATTGCCTCCAATAGCAAGTGCCGGCCGTCAGCCTGTCAATGTTCACCATGCAGGGAATGTGCCGCCATATTCTCAAGCCTGGCGCGGGATAGCGATGCTGTTTCCGTCGTCCAGCCAGCCAGCCAGTCACTCAACAATCCAGCTACTCTAATCCAATCATCTGCCGAGAGGCCTGGTCAAGCAGATTAATCAATTTCCCGATTTCATTGGACTATTTTCCGGTATGGCTGTGTGGACACGACAGAGACAAGCGGACAGGCCACAACAATAGTGTTTACATTAGCTGTCTTGCAAGCCTGCAAGCCTCTTCAACCCCTTGTTGTTAGACAGTCTCATACTTCGTACTCCGTACTCCGTACAGCTAATTGAATTGGCCCAGTGGTTGTAAGGGTTATTCAGACTACGACGTACTAGCCTGCGATCCCTGGTACCTTTACCGAGCTTGCAGTGATGCAGTATTATCCCATTTTCGAGCCGCCAGTGTGATGAGCGCAGCTCATAACCTGCATTGACTTACGTGCTGTATCAAAAGCAGCATACCTCTACCAATTACTCCGTATTCAAGCTCTATTTTACCCCATACATTATCGAATTACTTGAACAACAAAAAAGAAGAAGAAGAAGAAGAAGAAGAAGAAGAAGAAGAAAAGTAACCGCTACAGTACTAGCTACAGTACTAGCTACAGTAAGGCAATGTGCACAATAGCACATCGAGCAATAGCACTGTCTCAAAATTGCTGACACATCAGTAGATATCATGGCATTCTGCATGAATTTGGACCGCTTTGTCGTTGGCACCTCTCGACTGGCATGTAACTAGAGTATTGTACGGCTAGAGCCTCCAAAGTACTCCGTAGGAAGAGTGAACTCGCTGATCTACTATGTAGTGTGACAGGATGTACATCGCGGACAACAATGAACCAGAAAGAAAAAAAAACCTACAATGCTCCACACAACATAAAATGTATTGTGCAAATATAGCTTCTTCTATTCCACACTGTTTCAAGCGCAGTTGAGCATGCAGTCAAAGTCAAGTAGCAGCCATCGCGGCCCACACACCACATCAACAACATTCAATTGAATTGGCAACAACTATCGCATACAAAGCGGGAATTCGACCAAGATTAATACTATTAGTTGGCTAATTTAACATACTAAAACTCTATGCGTTTTCCGTTTAATTCTATCGCGGGTTTTAGTCGTGTGAGCATAGACTCAATCCAACCGTTAATAGTCTCTTGCGACAGATTCCTGCTTCAGCAAAGCTCCAAATCGTCTTCTGACTACGGAGTAATGTGGCCTTTTTTTTAACAAAAAAAAAAAAAAAAAAAACTAAAAAAACTCTTCAGTTACAGAGAGCCAAGCATTTTCTATTGGGCTTAAATCCGGGATTTGTGGGCGGTTAAAAAAGTATTATAGGCCATGTTCTTCCTTTCAGGTTCTAACTGGATTCTTCTGACCGGGCTCGTGGCTAGAATCGCCATCTTCTTCAAGGATGAGTTGAGTGCCCTTATCAAGCAATTCCTTTATGATATAGCCCCCAAAATTAGCTTCAATATATACTGCTTAGGTCATCTTGCCATTAGTATTTGAAGGCACAAATACCAGATAATCGAAGCTGATGATGCCTGTGTGGATGGGCGGGGTCCGCTCAACGAGCCGTATAATTTTTCACCCGGATGAGTTGGAGACGCGTACAGCATTATTTTCATCTTATTCGCACTACATACTTACGGTTAGGGCTCTCTATGTGCGCCAAACGTTTACAAGGCCCAGCAGATCAGGCTTGACATGAGTTACGGTATAGGATGAGAGAAGAGTCAAGGAAAGCGATGCATCTCTATCGAGTTACTGGTCAACCTGAAAGTGAAATGGTCCTTGTTTTCGAGCCCATGCGATCACTGTTTACAATCTTGGGGCTGTGCTAGCATTTACAGCTTGTAGTTTGATAGCTGTAGCCATAGCCTTGCAGTTGCTGACATTCCGTCCATTGCTGGGGCTATGCTGCATGTCTGTATCAGGACAATTAACGGATGACTACGGAGTACCATAACATGCTTCTAGGGCTTCTCTCAACGAGTCTGCCTCAAGCTGTATTAAGCCCTATTTGAATCTCTCCTAAGTCCTTTTCTTTTAAAAAAAAAATGAGAAGTCCAAGCAATTAAACGTTCAACTGATAGCTACTACTCCAAACAAGTCACACTGTTACAATATATTGGGGCTGATGATCCCCAAGCCTGCTGTTTACTCGAAGGTGTACCGAGTACTCCGTAGGTTACTAAAACTACCGTCTCTGCAGACGAGCTGATCGGTAAAGCCCTCGCAAAGACGTGTACTTTGAAATACCTGATCCCGACATTTTTATTTACTTTTGGAGACGAGAGAGTGCGCCGCGCCTGCCGGTAGCAAATGAGTGACTGAAGATCCTCCCGACACAGCAGAAAGTACTCCGTACTGGCTGCTGGGTCCGAGTTGTCTCGATTTATGGAGTACTAGTACACTACATCAATTAAAGGAAGTCTCCGCCCCCAGTGCCATCCCGCCCACTCCATCCACCCACGCACCCACCCCCTGGTCGTCACAGCCCCAGTCAGCTGCGTCGAAGAACAGCTGAGGGTGGAGGATACGTGCACGCTCAGGCTGTCGTCAAAACTGGTCTCGGACGTCAGCAAAGCCTGCTGTCATCTGATGGTGCTGCTTACTATGTTCATGACAACACAATGTGCTGAAAATAGCATCAACGACGCGACGTCGCGCAGCATTCTATTGTGAGGCAATGCGCAGGTAAAGGACTCTGCAGGGTCCTGCGCCCCGTACTATATACACATGACTATAGTAACAGTGTTTCTCGCACGGCCGGTGTGACGCGTTGAGGAGAAACCTTTCAACTACAGAACTGCAGGCAACTGTACGGAGTACCGTACAGTTGTCACGAGCAGGACCCGGGCCGGCCAAGCTGCTGGCTACTCGGTAGAGAAAACAAGCCTTTTGTCCCGCTCCTTGCTGCAGCGACAGGTTACCGGGGCGTGCCGTTGAAACACCATCCACAGGCTAACTAATAGTACCCACCCGCACGGTAAAATACACACTCGGAGGAAAAGGGTCTGGAATAGGATTGACTATTGTACGGAGAAGGTAGTATGTACGCAAGCAAATTAGCACAGTAATGATATAACCAGTAGGGAATAATGCAGTATGTGTGTGAATGTACGGAGTACTCCGTACCGAGTATTTTATACTAGACGTAGCCATTCGTATGCATTGAGTATGCGGCATAAATTAGAGTGTCAGGGTACTCCGTACACACTCCCATTCTGTGTACGGAGTACTCCCACCCGACTTCTCCATGTCCATGAAACAGACGAAAAACGAAGTTTTAGTGCTGCCTGTTCATGCTTCATGACGCCCGTGCCCGTCGGCCGAATATCCATCCTGAGCGATGCATTGCATCGACACCCCTCCAGCCCGCCTCCTTTTTTCTGCGTGGCCGGGCATTGTGAACACTCCAGGGATCTACGGGGAGGATTGTGTAGTAATGAATTTCCTTTTGCCTGCGCGTCATGTCTTTATGTATTCAACGAGTCTGTCTCCGTACTAGAAGTGGGTACGGAGTACTAAATCGTGTATTCCTTGCCCTGGCTGCCAGTAGAAAGCACGACGACATCATGTTATTTCCTGGTCTTTAATTTCTGGCGTTGGCGTCGTAGAGATTTGGGCCCGCGCATGTCGCTTGTGGCGTGTTTCTTCACTCCTATGGTGGCGTGTGGTCACTCGATTAATGTGCCACTGCGTGTGATGCAGGACCATACATTTGGGGAATATACAACTGCTCCGTACAAAGGCCGTGTCTGATACGACGAAGTAGTTATTGTACGACACGGGAGGATGTCGCGTGGATGTACCAGTAACACTCCGTGCTCCGTACAGTAAAATAGAGTAGGAGTACAGAGTACTCCGTATCTAGATCTGCATTGTCAATGCAGCGCTAGATCACGCGTTTTCTAAAACTGCCGACGACGTGCATTGTGTCCGTCAGTCATGGCGCGTCGAATCTTGATCTACCTACTCCGTACTCCGTACGTGTAAGTCAATTCTGTCTTGCATACTCCGTACTCCGTACGGAGTATTGTACTGTACTGTACGGAGTACTTGGTCTGACTATTTGCCACAACTTGATCAACTGCATTAATTACTACATGTCCTAAGACCGGATTCACCATTTTTATGTTGCGATCAAGGACAAGGACGGTGACAAAGAATGCACAACTCTGATGTTTGCTTTCACGCATGACATGATATTATACCCCCACGTGCGTATCGCAGAAGGGGGGGGTTCACATTACTATTATCATTGTACTTGTATCATTCTAATGTTGTACATTTCATCTATCATCCCATCTCGTCCTACTCATGATAATCGGCCTGGCAGGATCCCATGGCCCTCTAATCTCATTCTTGTACTTTTGCAGCCCAATCAGCCACCAGCTGCACCCTCCCGTAGCTAATGCCGAAATCATAACGCTGAAAATCATGCCCACAATGCCGCTCTTCCACGGCCATCTACCTTGTTTAGCATCCCCGAGAACCATGCCCACCCCCAATCCAGCACCCAGCACCAGAAGAGCCGTCTGGAGAACATGATAGCGCCAGCTCCTATGGCGGACATGTCTTCGAAATACAGGATACAGCCCAAAGACTTCGATGCTGAACAGGGTCAGGCTGAAGACTTGATTGGTCTGGAGCAGACGGCTGGCCAGCACCGTCGACGCCATGAGCGCAGCGTTTGTGGACAGCGAGGCCGGAAACTTGGCGCCCACACCACCGGAGTAGTCGAAGAAGAAGATGTTGATAGCGAGCAGCCAAAAGGACATGGCCCAGATAGAGTCGCTGGAGGTAGACCGCGTCAGAGACTTAAGGATGGGAGAAAGGCCCAAGAGCGTGGAGTAGATGAGTAGGGCAGATTTGATAGTGCCGAGACGTTGGTGGGTGCGGTTCTCGTCAAGAGGCATGAGGAGCTCGTTGTCACGGAACTCGGTGCTCGATTTGGGGGTAAGGCGAGTGCTGCCGCTGCTGTTGTTAGACGTAGATGAGAGCATGGTGGCTGTTGATGATGACGGCGCCAAGCGTCCATTGGATGTTGTATAACCATTGCCATGAACCTGTAGGTTTGTAGTCGAGCTTCCTGCTGATACCGACGCTGAGGGTGATACATGTGCCGCAGACACGGCAAGCGTAGACGGCGGAACGGTTGAAGTAGCTGGTAATGACTCAACTCTCAGCGGGTGAGGCGGCCTCCTCACGCTACCCGCTCGATTTCGCCTTCGCAGACTGCCCGTCCGGGTTATCGGCGCTATAACTGGAGGTGTAGATCCGATACCAGTTTCGGTTCCTGCTACCGCCGCTGCGGCAGCCTCGTCTTCCTGGTCTTCCTCCTCGGATACCCATCTCTCCCACAGGATCCAGCCCAAAAAGGTCCCAAAACTGCTCCAGCTAACCACCGAAACGGGCGATACGCGTTCCTGGAATATGCCCACGAAGCAAACGATGAAGATGATTACGGAACAGACATGTTGGAGAATGACAGTCGAGTCCGCGAACAGGGGCCAGAAATCGTAGGGTTTAAGTCGCGGGTTTCGTTGGAGGTTTTCGAGAAAAGTTGCTTGATCGGTGTAGTTATCTGGAACTGTTTTTTTGGGAGGGGGAGGTTGCAAGTCAGCTTTTCGACGGGAAGGGCCTTCTTATCACTCAATATATTATGCTTTATAGGGACGGTCCTACATGATTGTTTCACCCACATGAGCTTCTTCCATGCCCTCTTCCGTCTGCGACTCCTGCTTCGTTCGCCGCCCACGCCTCTCTCTCTCATGCCAGACGCGCCGTCGGCATGGCCATCGAAGTCGCGGGCTCGTCGGGGCGGCGAGAGGTTCGCATCGTGGGGGGAGAGGTGGGAGCGGCCGAAGGCGTTGAAGGTTGCGGCGTGGCTGAGTGGTGGGAACGGGATTTCGTCATCCGTGGGTGAGGGCATAATTCGTACCGTTTTCACGAACCCGCATTAAACGGTTTATAGTTTTCAATGCGGATGCACATTTGACGGGGATGATATGGAGTCAGTTCTTGATGAACACACTGGTGATGCTTTTCTCGGACGGTCGCAGCCACTGAACTGGTCGATGCTGGGCTCGAAGCTCGACGGCTTTTCCGCGGAGAAACAATTGGAGAGGAAGATCGGCACTGTGCAATACTCCGCGCCTACCCTAGAGCCGCTGTGCAATCACAATCGACGGGAATTGCGTCACAATATAGATGGAATGTCACCGGGTATTACCATTGCAGTGAGCTGCTCCATGCAAAGAGGGTACAGTGTCAGAAGCAGACAAGCAGTCATCATAACTATTGGAAATCGCACCATCCAAGACATCGATCAACAGGATGGTTAGGTGTGAGCCCCCCCGGATTTAAAATTGTTGAGGCATCCAACCAGAGCAAGCGGATTGACAAAACTCACATGAACAAAGCACGATAGTTAAAATAGCCCCAGCAAGCCACCTGCACTCCAAAAGCTGGGGCGTCTGCTCCGTACCTCCTACACAAGTACAGTCCTCATGCACGTGGGTGAAGGGCACATCTTCCACTTGCCTCGTTGTGTACCTTACACCACTGGTGCAGCAAAATGCCAACTAAAACTCATAATCCAGGCTAACAAATTTATTAGTTCTGCAGCAGGATGTCAGCCTCACAGCCACGAGCTCATACAGATCGGCGGCAGCCTAGTTCCTTACCCTTCGCGGACCAAGCCGAGCCAAAATGAACAAAGAGCATCAGTCAATTATTTGTGCGCTTGACTGGGTACCAGCACCAAGTAACTAGTGCACACTTGTGCTGGCATTTGAATACGGGCATGCACTCCGTGCGGATTCATTCACTCGGTCTGCCCTGAGTCTACTGAACTTGTCGATGGGGCCAAAAAAGCCCAGCCGTGGTAACGGCGTTCGAGGCCCATCAAGAATTCATCGAAACTCCCAATATTCTACACCGAGCGGAGAGGTGGCCAAAAGCACTGCGCCCAATAAACGGCCATGGTGGCATTTGCCCGTAAAGTATCACGCACGTGGCTCCTGTCAAGTTTCGAAGAACACCCACACAAGAGGTTGTTTTGGAATTGTCTCCTGTTGTGGAACATTCAATAATTGTACGTAACTACACGTTGGTCATCACACAATTACGGTACAGTACAGGTCTATTTCCATTCCCGACTCAGTTCATTGCTGGTAATGATCGCCGGAGCGCGTTTCGACCGCCATGTTTCATGGTCTTGACAGAGGGGGCAGTCTGATGCATCCCGCGAGCGGACCGCTTCTAAGATTGGAATGGTGTTTCAACACTACTGTCCTTCTGCAAAAGTAAAGACGGCGGAATTACTAGGTTGTTACTCCGTACAAACCGATGATTCGCATTTATTCACAGGATGTATAGATTCTAACTTAACGGACGGAAGTTAAAGCCAGAACAAGTAAAAGTAAAACGTCCCGCATAATACAACAGCTGCTCAGGCCACTACTCGGTATGCTGTTCGTTTCATGAAGATTACGGTACCCGAATAGCGGCGGCGCGCATATACGGAGTACATACTCGATAATGATTGGCGTCGTTGAACACCATGCTGCAGACGCACATCGTCATCGGGTTGGGAATTAGTTGCTCGACCCAGGATCAATTTGCGCTCCCAAAGAAGCGTAATTTGAATGATGTGTTCGTTGACGCGTGACTTTCTACCAGCCAAGAAACGGCAATAGCCCACGCGTCTCGTACCATGCGGGCGGTTCTTCTGTCGTCGGGACTCGTTATCGGTTAATATATTTGCATTTCGGGGAGGTTATTGCAGAAGGGTCTGGCCTTTTTGGTGCGTGTGAATGAGTGAGGCGTGAGAAGTGTGGTTGGTTGGGTACTTATGCAGGTGGGGACTCGCTATGTTTTTTGGTAGTGGTTTTGCTGCCGTCCAAGCCATCCATTCATCCTCGCGGTGGGTAGTGATGATGCACAGGAGCAGAGTTACAGAAGGAGGCGCGCTGCTGCGGCTGTGCTAGTACCACCCCGTTCGGCTATCCTCCGAGGAACTTGGAACGACTAGGGTGCAGCTATGTACTTCAAAGGTACGGAGCATAGGTGCCGTATTGAGAGGCTGTACTCCGTGCTCCGTAAAGCCTTCCATTCCAAGCGAATAGGTCGAAATGATGACTCGCCCCATGAAATATTGACATTTATTCCGTTGGATGACCTTTTTGTTCTTCAATTTTTCCTCTTAATATTTTACAGCACCATGGAAGAAGAGCATGGCTTGCGATTGAAAAGGAAGTACACTACGGAGTGACCTTAGCACAGACTAGGGATGGACACCAAGCTTTGTGGCGCCCGCGAGTTGACCCACCGTCACGAGCCAAACGCATTGTGATAGGGAAAGGCGTTTGCAAGAGGTAGCTACGGACGGGGCAACGGGGTTCTAGATGCACACCTACTTAAAGACATACTTTTGATTAGCTACTACACTTTTCGAAGCAAGCGAAGTTCTCTGTGCTGCAGTGATATCATAGTTGACGCCCTGATCGGCTTCTCCAACAAAATAAAGCACTTCGTTTCAAGTCAACGACTTAATGCACTGCATTGTTACAACCAGAGAAAGTTTAGAAGGTCAGTGAGCATGGATGCAGTGGATGTTATGCAATGCGTACTTACTCATGCTGAACATCGCTACGTCCTCCACAACAACATGCTAAAATGAATGAGCCTTGATCTCTCTGTCCAATGCGATGTACTCGTTGGGAGTGCTCGTTGGGAGGCCAGTGCTAGTTGGGAGGCCAGATAATATTTTTACATGTAAAATGTTCAAAATTGGGTGGGATCGACATGTACTGTTGGTAGGGCTGTCATAACATGTGCGCATTTCTTAGACGCAACCACTCTTCTCCGTAGTCCGGTAACACGCTGTGGTCAATCAAATCATGACGAATCCCAAGCATCCATCTATATGAAGAGCAAAGATGAGCCATATCGTGAAAGCGCCGGGATCATGACATGTGCCATCTAACCGTTCCAACTCTCACAACGTTAACCCTTATCTACACAGTAGACTACAATATCGTCGTCGTACTCCATAAAAATACTCGGTAATTAAAGCAAATGAAATTCGCGCGCCGTTATACGTTTATTGCGCCGCACATTATCCACAAGCGGTGTCTTTGCACGGCAATGCCTTGCCGCTCCAAAATTGACATTCTTTCTTTTCTTGCCGCGATAGATCCCTGTAGTAAGCGATCGTCAATCCCTTCCCTCCCTTGTGTCGTGCTACTAGTACGTAGCCGTAGTAATGGTGCGGCGGGAACCCGCGGCGCTACTACAGCGGCGAGAGAGTCCCGCTTCCATTCGGTCACTTTCCATGCCCATCCCATTAGGATTTTGCAGCATTGCAAATCGTTGCCGCAAGCTCCCCGAGACTAGAAGTAGGCTGAGCTGAATGCATGGATGCGAGACTGGAGATAACCGGGCTGAGTGTTTGTTGGCCGGCAAGTGTCAGATTTATCTAAGGATCGTCTCAGCTTGGGCATGACCAGATACCACACAATGGCGTGCATGCCAGTCTGGCATGCAACTGGGTCTCGTCAGAGCAGTCTAGTCATTACGGCGAAGCAAGCTGTACGGAGTACTCCGTGGGAAGCGAAGCTTTTTGGCATGGTGATTAATCAATTAACGGATGGGATGGGTGGGCTTGAGAAAGGGTTCTGGTCTCCGTACCAGTGCGACTTCTCGGCCCCCCCAAGTCCCCAGTCTGGTAGCAAGCCCACAGGTAATTTCTCATGGGGAATCGCTCACTGCTGTACTCCGTACTCCGTAGTTCCTGTCGGATTGGACCCTCCCTCTCGTCAAGTCATGGGCCAGCCTGAAGGTCTGCCTCCGCCTCCGCCTGCTCCCTCCTGCTCCTGCCCCAGCGGCGGGTTAGTTAGTAACTAGTCAGTTAGTTGGTTGGTTCATACCTCCTTCCGCCATCCATGTCTCCTCGTTCTCGGCACCCCATGGTCCGTCCGCCCAGTCCAGTCCGGTCCTTGTTCTTCACACCCCAGTCGTGCCAGACAATTAACTAGTTACCTAGTAGATGCTGCAAGCTGCATCCCCAAGGCCCCCTTCCCTCTTCCATCCAGCCTTATATCTCCTACGCCTGGCCCATTCGTTGGACCATTCTCGCTCGTATGCTTGACTCTCTTCTCTTTCTGTCTTGACTTGATGTGCCCATCGTGGTGTCTGTCCCATCCTAGAAAATCTCTATACTTTATCAAGGCTTTCGGGGTAGAAATATTAATAATAGTCGACTCATTTAAAGCGCAACAGCGGCTCTTCACCCTCGACCAACCCGCCGGTTCACTCACTTACATTTCCCGTTGTGTTCACTTCGAAGACATCCGCTCCCGACGTTCACCGACTTATCGTCCCATATTCAACTATTGAATTTTTCCCATAGGCTCGGACCTGGGCCTCGTAAATCAACCATCTCTATTGGATACCACCTGCTTACCTATCTGGCAAATCCTTTCCCGCGGACAGCATCTTCACTCACCAGCGCAAACACCATTTCCATCTCATCAATAACTCTCATATACTATAACCACAACCAACCTCGGGCAAAATGAAGGTCCTGCTGCCTCTATTCTCCCTCGCAGCCCTCGGCTCAACCTTGCCCACGTGGCACCAAGGCCCCATAATCTCCGACGACGACACCCTCATGGAACGTCGGGATATGGTCAAAATAGAAATCGTGCAAGCCCACTCGCCATTTACTAATACAGTCGTCACGAAAATCACAAAATACGCCTCTGACGCACGGGGGTTTCTCAGCGAATCCTTCAAGGGTGCCGTGGCGGACAGCAACGGTGAAGTCGCGTTTGTTTCGTATGGCAAGAAGATGGCTCCTTTTATGACGGGCAAGATATCGGGGACAGGTCATCGTTCTCATCACCGACACCGAATCTCTCTTCTAGGTTTCAGGAATCGGTTGGCTGTGTTTATTTTGGCCTTTTCATTGGTTTTGGCTGTTGCTTGTTCATATTTTAGAAGGTTAGTGACTCTCTTTGATGTTTCGCCGTTTTGCCTAATTGCACATTGCTGCGCAATGAGTCAGTGGTGACGGGTGGAAAAGACTAGCTGTACTGACTATTATGTGCAGAATCTATGTTGCCTCTTTGCAACCACAGGAAGCAGATGCATATGCGCTCGAGTCTGTCCTCTCAGAAAAGGGCAGGTCTCACAATTCCAGGACAGATGAGATGGCACAATCATGATTCAATGCAACCAAGAATTGTAAAGGAAAAAAAAAAACATTAAGGAGAAGATCATTCCTCCTAGTATGAGATTGGATATGCAATCAACAGAGGTTCGATTTATTCTCGATGGCTTGAGACGAGTTACTTCACTACCACTTAGCATGGCGTTTTGGGGCAACTGGACATGAAAGAAAGAATTTTGAGACTTATATCCACATATTATTTACGTTCGTTTAACAATCAGATCAGATGTTGAATAAATAACAACAACGCTCGGGTACGCTAATCGCGCGAGAGATGAAGAATGACTCTTGCCGAACTTGATCATTGTGACCACTTTTATGACAGCATATAACACAACCTCCCATCAAACGCCGATTAAAAGTCCCTCTTGTGCTGGCTGAGAGCATATGCACCTCTCAAGTTGAGGGGGCATCATGTCTAAAGACGGATCGTTGGGAATGCATCGAAAGACCATTCTCCAGCAGCTGTGTCCAAAACGGGTGCGTTCGGCTATGAAAGTTTTGCTCATCTCGTAGTGCTGTCTTTAGATGTATCCATCATTGCACGATAATGATGCTGTTCTCCCGTCAAAGTTCCGATCTCGTACTCTGCACATCTATCAACCAGAACTCGCGGGGCAGACAATTCTCAAAAGGTCGACTCCTCTGGCACGACGCCGTCGGTTCTTTACAAATGCAAACTAGAGATGACATGGTCAGCTACCTGAAGTTTACTTTCATGAATAGAGAGGCCGGCTGATGGATTACTGAGGCCCACCGTCTGAGACCTCCTTCCATGTTTGATGCAAGGGGCTTGTTTGCCTATCATAGCCAAACCGGACGCAGCTTTAAAATTGCCAAGACAGTTAATTTTTTTTATCCGCAACTAAATAGAGTTTGAAACATTACCCCGGATCGAATTTAACTCATCAACGGCTAGACCGTGGCGAGGCCGGCAATCGATCGCGAAACCGTCGTCGGTGGCATTTTCTCCCGCTGGTTATGTCAGCTGACATGTAATGATAACCTCGGCTTCCGAGCTCATTGTCTGCTGCCAACTCGAGCCTTGGCTATTCTACTAACAGTTGGTGTTTGCGCGATACGACTAAAACTTTTATCAAAATGGCCACGTACGAGACGGCCCAAGACCAGTTTGTCATTGTTGGCGATGTTAGATTTGCATATCGGCGGCTTGGCCGGCTGTATGGCACCCCGTTGGTACTTCTCATGCATTTCAGGTTGGCATACTCTTCCACATGACGCTCATTTTCCCTGATATAGAGCTGGCAATATGCTCTTACTAACGTGCTTTGCGTCATGCAGAGGCACAATGGACCATTGGGATCCTGCATTGATCAATCCATTGGCGGCCCGGCGGCCCGTCGTGTTGATTGACAACTCTGGAGTTGGCCGGTCACAAGGTGATGTTGCTAAGACCTTCGCCTGTTGGGCAAAGAATTACATTGACGTGATTGAGACGCTTGGAATTCGGCGAGCCGATGTGATGGGCTTCTCAATGGGCGGATGCGTTGCCCAAGTGGTTGCCCTCAACGCTCCTAAGCTGGTGCGAAAGTTGGTTTTGTGCGGCACCAGCCCGAGCACAGGAGAAGACGTTCGGCGAGCACCACTTGGCCCATTTAATAAGCTCAAAGCCGCTGTAACTGCAGAAGAGCATCGAACAGCGTTTCTGGACACCTTCTTTCACTCTTCAGATACCAGTCAGGCCGCGGGAAGGGCCGCCTGGGATCGTATCAACAACAGTCGACCTAACAGATCAGATTACGTTGGTGCTCAGAATTCTCGCAAGCAGGCTATTTCATTCGCAAAGTTTATGGACCCCAAACAAGCCAAAAACGCATCATTCGACCGATTCCATGAGCTTCAGATACCGGTTCTCATAGCTAACGGTACGATAAATTGGATTTGTCAGTTGTGGCAGGCCACAGGACAGCGAAATGTTTGCCCATCTCACCATTGAAGCTAATTGGCGTTGTAGGTAGTAATGATCTTCTTCTGCCTACCGAGAACAGTATCGTTATGTGGAAGAAGTTGAGGCATGCGAACGCCCAACTTCACCTTTATCCGGATTCTGGTCATGGCTTCCTGTATCAATACGCTGATTCATTTTCAACTCTTATAAACGATTTTCTGGACAATGACGGAGGCAGGGCAGGCCGTCTGTAAAGGCCGAACTTTCAGCCGACAAGCTGTCTTCAGATGCTGGTTACATTATAAATCGGAGACAAAGCAGAACCATGCTAGCGGTTGCGCCCTTGCTATCCAATATGTACTTCATGTCCAGGCATGGTGCAGATGGAATACTTTAGACAAATATGCGTATCTTTGATGCAACTCTGATTGGTCCTCAGGCAAGATGCGTATGCAATAGAGCAGAGGGGCCCAATGGAAAGACATTTTGCAGCGTGTAAAACCTGCCCTTCTCTGACATAAGAAACAAATAATGGGACAAGATGCAAGGTGACTGTATTGTAGGTGATAAACTAACCGAAGTGCGCAAAAACGGTCAGGGATCTTGGTAGAATCGTCAGCATGACGCTGCACTCTTCGGCAACGTGGCAGCCCGATGTTCCAGTCCAATGTTCTAGCATCGCTGGCGCAGGTTGATTACGGTCACCTCGACCATACCTTGCACCTGCAGCGGTCCCATCGTATGGGCGGTGACAACGCGGTATTCCTGGCTTGCCGCAAGGTTAAGCATTTGTGAACTTGGCACCCTGGCCCTCACTGCCTGTCATTGGCCGCAGACACACTAACATTCAATGGACAATCTCGTGAGAGAAGAAGGAATAGGTGCGGGATCGTGGAACGCCGACGCCGCGAGATTGGCATATCGACGGCGCCGATGGTTTGCACGTTCAAGCTCCATGTCGTGCTCGCTATCTGGCTCCTCTTATTTCTCCATGCAAGTGCTCTGGGTCAAGACTTAGTTCATCACATGGCTATACACTTCGCACGATGCAAGGAGGTGAAGTTTGATCCGAACTATACCGCCCATTGGTTTGTCAACTTGTTGGCGGAGTGATCAACGCCTACATGATGCAGCTAGCCGCCGGGAACAGACCATCGGTGAAGGTCAGCCTGGTCCGGGGTGGAGCGGTCACGGTGCCATCTCTGGGCTCTCCGTGATGCCGACGATGGCTTCACGAGAGTCAGCTACCTTGTGCCTAGTAATATTTCTGGAGACTGCAAAGAAATTGATCCAGACCGCATATGGCTCGGATTCGCCAACAAAGGAGCACGATGGCGTTGTGGTTTCGCCGGAGGACGAGTAGCGGCAGGTCCTGCTCCATCGCGCCACGCCAGCGCCCCCCCCCCCCGGTTCAGTTCTTATATGGTATGGCTGACGCCAGAGTCCCGACAGTTTGGTTCGGGCTAAAATACATAATTATCGTTCATATTCTCGAGGGCGAGCCTTTCATACGTTGGCCGCCTTAGACACCAAGCAAGGCTCATGAGACGCCTAATATCATGAGATGGCCGGTGTACGAAGCTGCAATAGCTCGAGAAGCGAATATGCCCTGTGGCGGCAAGATCGCAAAAAGACAACTTTTGCCGAGTTGCCTCCTGAGCTTCGGCTCAAGATCTGGTCTTGCGCTGTGGAACCTCGCGTTGTTGTCTTGGACGACTTGATTCAACAGAAGGGACCGTATCCGCTGCCAACGGTTACACAGCTAAACGCGGAAGCACGTACAGAGACTCGGCAGGGCTATGAACCGGTCGGAAACGGGTCCTGTTTTCATTTTTCCCGAGACATATTGGTTTGTGACCCCAATATCTCGGACCACCGATCCAATATGCCCCTTGAGGATCTGGCGCTGCGCGTACAACGAATGGCATTCTGGGACTGCTTCCCAGACGATGGCCGTATAGACGGCCTCTATCATTACTCGGCGTATCTTGCGGCATGCTACCCAAGCGGCCACTATGGCAAAATCGAGTTTGACAAGTTTTGGTTTCCAAACTTGCGGGACCTCTGGATCATAAAAGTCGGCGAAGTAGACCGATCTTGGATGATTGGTGTGGATAAAGACATGCCGTACGAAGTCCGGCTGCAAAAGACGGCGCGACAGTTTCGGTACTGGGTTGACGAAGACATCATCGAAATTGCCACCCTCGATCTTAATGAACCAGAGACCAAGATGATCCTGCGGGAAGGCAGGTGTGGCAAAGCAGATTGCCAGCAGCTCAATCTCGGCCGGCAGCGAATGGTATCCAAGGTCGCCTTCATGGACGGCAAGTACAGCGCCGACGATGGCAATAACACGGCCCGCCAGTGGAAGCGCGTTCGACCTTGGTCTACTGCAGACGAGCATAGTAGCACAGAGACCGACACGTCTGCGAACCGCATGAGGTGGATCATAGTTGAGCGCATCCTCACATTTTCGTTGAGGTGGGACGAGTCCGAAGAGCTGGATGAGGAATCAACTAAGAATCGACGTGCCCGCCGTGGGAAGGACGCAGAATGAGGAATGTCGCCCGCCGATGCATATTTACGCGGATGCAGCAAAAGTTGATGCCTTTATGTGCTCTGGTGCAGTGGTTGGCCGAGTCACAGTAGGCAGATTTTTGGCCAGAGGAAATATGAATATACTTGGAAGCATGTACACCGTTTTGCGCGTCGATGGACATTTAGGATGAGGCTGCCTCGTTTGCGGAAAGGAGGGCACGTCTTTTCTCTCTGTTTATTGTTTTAATTTTGATAACGTCGCGGAGATACGATACCTCATGTTACACCGACTCGAGCAGGTTTGGCATGTAAGAAATTGCCAGGAAAGCGGGCACTAGAAGCATAGCATATTAGAACTGGTGACTCCAACTTAAGTCAAGATAGCATTGAATTAAATAATGTCGTCTAATTCTAATAACCCTCCCTTCGGTGAACCGGACCGGGAGGGCATCTCACACGTGTCTAGACGCAGAGGCCAATTAGGTACTCTGTAGAAATGCATGGTGAGCTTTTTTTGTCCTCTCTCTTTTTCCCTTTTTTTTTCTTTCTTTTTCTTTTTGAGTGACATCAGATGCTGCTGTTACGGGATTAAATATGCAGTTGGTCAGCATGATGTCACGTAGCATATATTAGTTATTTATGGCAGCACCCAACCGATATTGATCATCACTCCATCCGACGTCTCGCAAGCTGTTACATAACCACAACAACTGAGACACACGTCCGTTAACACGAGCGCCGCTTCTTAGAACAAAGCCTGAAACAACCGTTGCCAGATTCCGTCAGAAAATCCTTCTACCGTGACTTGATCGGCGGGCCTCTGAAGTTGCATTTTAAAATATGGCTAGCAATACCAACCCAATGTACACAGACACACCCGTTGGCCTTGATTCCCACGCCAAAGTTCCAAACGGGCAAGGTTCGCATTGCGTTCCTACGTCCTAGAGCCTCTTCCTGACCTAACCTAGCCGTCATCTACACTCTAGGAAGACCCGCTCACTATCGAAGCTTCCCACATGGCTCTCAGCCACAACGCCTTCGTCCGCGGTTTCAACAGCATCTATCAGCAGGCTCCTCGTCTACAAAATCCCACAGACAAGTCAGATTTTATCGGCTACTGTCAGGCCTGGGTCGAGTGCGTTAAGACCCATCATCACCATGAGGAGACAGAGCTCTTCCCCAGTATCTGGCTTGATAGAGTACGCAGTCCATGAGCATGCAATATTCTATAGCGGGATGGACCAAATGAAAGATTATCTCACTAAAAGGGGTGCCGATTTCTCTGCCTCCGAGCCGATTGCTATTATGGACTCATTTAAGGAGCCTCTACATAATCATCTAAAGGCCGAACCGCCGGCCATTGTGGCCTTGGCCACGCACAGCACCAGGACAACCCTATAGATATCCTGGGGCTTGCGAATGCGGCTGGCATGTTTCGTTCTTTTTCCCTTCCTTGATGTTCCTACCTCATGCGGCATTGTATGGATCTAAATTAGATCATTTTCTAGGGAAGAAGCAAATCAGTTTCTCCTTCTTCCTGAACACCGGACCCATCTTCTTCTTAAATATGGAAACAGTCGACTTCGAAGGCGGTATGTGGAACGGTGTTTTCCCGCCTCTTCCTGGCGTAGCTAAAATCATCATAAACCGCCTTCTGCCCATGTGGCACCCCGGCCAATGGCGTTTTGCTAGCTGCACGCCCAATGTGATGTCAGGCTTGGATTTATAGCCAACAGCCAGCCGGCGGTGGACGCATCGTACTTTCTGGATCCCCATGGAACTTGTAAATCAATATCGCACAAGAGCGGAATGCCCACTGTGGTGTATGACTCGTTCATCTATGTAGGTATATTCAAGCGTACGTGACTTGTTCGGGCCGTCTGTCGCGGGCCAGTGCCACACAGTCAAGCAATAGGTATCAGATCGCCTTTACATAGCTCACGCCTCTACGGAGTACCTAATGACAACTTTAATTGATTCCCTCTGTGGCGCGACATATGATATCCAGCGGTTGCAGCTGACTTGCCTCCGTGGTGCCATGTACAAGCCAAATCTCCAAATAAGGTGTGCCAAGACCAGACCCTTCGCTGCCAACCCGAACGATTTACCTAAATAATATCTATCACAAAGCGGGCAGTATAAATTCTCAATGACGATTTCCTCTTCTACGGCGATACTCACTCAGACAATTTACGCGAGCATGTGCAGGTCCTGTCTCGGACTGAGCAGAGCCTGGGCAAACTAAGTGCACTGCCAAGAAGGTCTTTGCTTCCGGCCCAACAAACACCCTCAACAGGAAAGCATTTGGAATCAATGGTTTTTTTTTTTGAGGGGGTGGCTTACGAATACCCAGAACTGTACTCCGTAATGGACTTTCAATAGTGTTGGCTCGTCCTGCAAAGGGCGCACTCCATCATCGTACCACTCATTTACAGATCGTGGCGATGTCTGACATCATCGCTTGGGACGATAGACAGAGGTAGTGTTTAGTTGTCGCTGCTTACATTTTGGGCCATGATGTGTTTAAATGCGCCATAGCCTATAATAATCAATCTGCCAATTGATAACCCATCTGGTTCTTTCATCTTTGAAATATAAAGAGGGAGAATCACAAATCAATTTATCTCCCCAAGCCCAGCCGACTAGTCAATCATGGCTTCACATTCCCATTCCCGTTCCGGCAGCGCAGTTGACCGCACTGCTCTTACCCAAACGTTTCAATACGAAACCCCAACGCACAGCTTCACCGTCAAGTGGTGCTCAATAGGAGACAAGACCTCCCCGCCGCTCATTTTCATCCACGGCACGCCATGGTCCTCTCGCGTATGGGTCCCCTATGCTCTCTCGCTGTCCCGCCGATTCCGGGTCTACCTATTCGACCGGCCGGGCTTTGGCGAATCGCCGCCAGAAAAGGACAAGGACAGAGACAACAAGCCCGGCAAGCACCACTCCAGCAAAGTCAGCGAATTTGATGCAGACCTCGCCAGACAGTCTGAGGTGTTCGCCGCGCTGTTCGAGTCCTGGCAAGAAACAGCAGCAGCAGCAGACCCGGACGCGCACCGGACTGCACCCCATGTGGTGGCGCACGACAATGCCGGCCTGATCAGTCTGCGAGCGTACCTCCTGCACGGGTGTCAATACGCCAGCCTGTGCCTCATGAATGTCGTTGCCCTGGGCCCGTTTGGCCAGTCTCTCTTCAAGGTTGTCGGAGAGGACCCCGGCCGTTTCAAGCAGCTCCCTGATATGGCTGTCCAGGGCATGCTGGAAGGGTATATTCGCAATGCTGCCTTCTCCGAATTGTCAAGCGAGACTATGCGCATTCTGAGGGAGCCGTGGACAAGAGAGGGCGGCAAGGAGGGATTCATTCGGGAGCTGTGCCAGGCTAATGTGCGGTCTGCGGAGGAGGTGGAGGGACGGTATGGTGAGGTGGGAGCCAGAATACCCGTCAAGGTCGTTTGGGGTGCGGAGGATAACTGGATTCCTGTCGAGACGGCTTGGAGGCTGGACAAGGCCCTGAATGCACGGGATGTCGTGGAGATTGAAGAGGCAGGCCATTTGGTCATGATTGATCAGCCGGGCCGAGTGGGAATAGAACTGGGAACATGGCTCTCGAGCGTATGAGCTATATATATATATATATAAATATAAAAGTGTATTTGTGATTCAGATAGCAGGCGGAATACACTAAAAAGAAAGAGAAAATAAAAAATCTCCAATTACCTATATACAATGGATTACACAGAGAGCACTACCTTCCCGATTTGCCTCCCTTCCCAAACCACCTGGATCGCCTCATCTGCCGCTGAGAACGGCATCACCCTGTCAATAATATCATCCAGCTGTGTCTGATCCGCCGCCAAGGCCTCACACAAGTCCTCCATGTCGAACTTGGTCCCGGCATTGATGCCACTACGCCAGAAACCGCACATGTCAGCTCGTTCTTCTCATTTCGATAAAATCGGAAGCGTCTCGCAAGTCGCCACCCCTAGATGGAAGCGATTGTATACTCACCGCAGCACCACCCGTCTATCAATAATAGTAGGAATCAATTCCTTCAGGTTCTTTGAATCTTGGCCTCCCAAGTATCCCACTTGGCTGACCACTCCACCTCTCCGAGTGCACTTCATGCTCTGCACCACAGACGAAGCACCGCCGTTCTCTACCACAATATCCACTCCAACCCCATGGGTGAGTCGCATGACCTCCTCATGCCAGTCGGGCTTGGTGTAATTGACCGTTAGGATCGGAGGGTCCTGGTACCGCTTTTGCACTTGTGCTAGCTTCGCATCACTGGATGATGAGAGAACGACCCTCGCCCCGGCCGCTCTGGCGATTTTAACGGCAAAAAGAGCAACGCCTCCGGTTCCTTAGGCACCAGTCAATAAACAGTCAGTAAACCCTCTCTCTCTCTCTCTCTCTCTCTCTCTCTCTCTCTCTCTCTGTCATATCTCGCCCCCATCTAAGCCACCAGCCCGATTCCCATGTAAACATCAAGTACATACCTTGGACAAGGACCGTCTTTCCAGGACTCACCCCCTTCACAGCAGACCAGGCCGTCGTCCCAGCACAAGGAATCGTCGCTGCTCCGACCCAGTCCAAATGCCCAGGCAACTTCACCAGAAGGGCCTCGTCAAAAACAATATGATCGGCCATCACGCCATCCTCATCAGCCGCAAGCCAAGACCTCCCCGTCTCGCGGCCGGTAATGAGCTGCGTGTCCGTAATGGGTGCTACACGATCCCCGACTTTGATGCTCCTCACCTTCTCTCCTACGTCGATGACCTCCCCGGCTGCGTCGTTGCCGAGAATGCCGTGCGGCAGGACGGGCCACGGGTTGCCGCCGTGCGCGATGTTTGCATCGCGATAGTTGAGCGACACAGCATGAATTTTGACCAGCGCTGAAGTTGGGTCCAGAGGAAGTGGTAGGGCTTCCCTGATGAGCTTTACTTTCGGTGTGTTGGGCCGGTAGTCGTCGGTGCGGCGCCACGCTTGTCTGTGTGTGGTGGTGGTGGTGGTGGGCTGGCTTGACATTTTCGGGTGGATGAGGGGTTCAAAGTGTGATTAATGGATGTGTTGAAAGTCCAGCATAAGTTTTGTTTATAAGGAAAATTATTAAATTTGATGGAGTCGGCGGTGGTAGTGTTGGTGCTGGTCTTGATTCTTTTGCTATATGTAACTAATTTATGTATTGCTTTGGGCATTAATAATGATCTTGCGGGGTAATACCAACTGATTATGACTGATTGCTTTTGATTTCAAATATTGGCGCAGATCTCCCGACGCCCTTTAATCAACAACTAAGCTGGACAATGGGCGGAGGGTTGTCTATTCGACAGAAACTGTATTTGATTACTTCTCCCTGCATGATTCCGATCACTGGTGATCTATAAACAAGAGCCTGACCGAAGATACATCCATAAAAAAACAAATTAGTGATATAAACATTACACATACAAATCTCAGCGCCGAGGGCCGTTCATGTGCAGCCAATACGCCTCTTTGATAGTACACACGCTAATTGATTAGCATTAAGCACGCCGGGTCTCAGTCTTAACCACCTCTCCTACTAGTTCGACGTAAACTCGACGTGCGAGACCATGCTCCTGCTTTCTTCAACCGCCCGAAACTCAAAGCTGCCGGTGACTGTGGCACCGTGAGCCCACCCTGTTCCTGGCTCGGAATATTAAGCTCAATGCGCTCCCAGTCTCCTCTTCCCCTGGCAAACTTATCATCATCACTACCGTCCATCGCCGCAGGTGGTAGTATCGGCAACTTGGGCGGCGGTTTGTTTTGTCCCTTCATCATGGCACCGCGCAGTGCAGCCCATGATTCGACCTGTCCGTTGAGAACCTCTTCGGCACAGTTGCACTCATCGCCTGCAGGACAGAATATTTCGCCAGCCGCATGCCACTCGGCGAGACATGCTTCATGGCTAGCACAACCGCAGGACAGACAAGGTGGGAACAACGCATCAACAGGTTCAAGGCAGTAGACACATCGAAGCTGTGGCTGCATGCGATGGCATCTGTCACAAGTTCCCACTGCGCCGCCAATGTTGTGGTGCGAGGACGTGTAGCGGGCGGGTTCAAGCTGAGTCTCATGGAGGCGACAGATACCTGTAACATCCAGACCACGTCCGGAAGCTATCAGACTATGGAGCTGGTCTTTCTTGCCCATTATAATTGGAGACGAGCCAGTCTTATGATGACCAGTAGTGCCGCTAGCCCCATCCCGCAGCGTCGTCGATTCGTGAAAGCTGCCGTCCGTTATGGCTACGGCTGTATCTTCTCGAAGAACGTTGAACTTCAGGACTTCCAGTCGTGACAGAGGTTGATCCCACATCTGTAGCATTTCTGCATAGGCATAGCGATACTTTGCGTAAAGGCTAGATCGGTTGGAGTCCAGTAAAGGAGAGCTTAGCCACCCGTCATCGTCGAAAATTGATTGATCTGCCTGGATGACATTCACAGACGTTGGAACCAGGGGCAATATCTCATCTCGCCGGTAGTCTTCTTCAGATAACGATGTTCTCCCACCACCAGAGTCGCCCGAGGCATTTGCTAACCCTTGGGTAGAAGTTCCCGAGTTGCTTACAGCCGGAACGAGACTGCTCATGATGTACTCGGCAGGGCTAGGTCTCTTCCGACCTGTGTTTGGTGGTGACGACGAACCGCCGGCTCCGCCGCTGCCTCCGCCGCCAAAGGACTTGGAGAGGTTTGCTGTAAAGGCCGAGGCAAGTCCACTGTTGCCTCGCAAAATCCCTCGGTTTGTAGGCGATCTAGATATTGGCGGCGGCGGCGGCTCTGTTTCTCCAAGTGTGGCTTGAGATTTGAGAGGCGGCGTTTCGCCGCACGAGTAAGAATTATTTCCAGGGTCGCCACTCCAGAGGAATTCATCCGACGCATGGGAGCCTGGATAGTGTACGGGAGTATGAAGTGTTCCAGGGGTAGTCGCCGCTGAGTTTGTGTGACTTTGATTGTAAGCACTCCATTTCCACGCCGAAGCATCCGTAGGGAAATAATCCAAGGAGAATGAAGGGGCTTTTAAAGGAAGTGGCGTCTCCTGTTTCCGCAACTGTGACTCCGTATAAGCAACACCGTCGTCAGTATATGGCTCATTGAAAACACAAGACAGCATTGCGAGCATTTGAATATCCGCAAGTCTCTCAAAGTGATCAAAAAGATCCAGAATGAACTCCTTAGCAAGGGGATGCTGGCCCCATTTGACTCTGCCCCGAAGGCCTGTATGGTTAGCAGTGGTAGGAGTAGTAGTCGACGAATGCTCTGTTCGTTGGCCAGGGCTTCTTGCGCTTTTGGACACCACATCTCGTGCAATAACCAAAATCGACGATTGGCTATGTTCACGACTCAATACTTCCAAAGGTATTCCTTTAGTCAGTAGTAGCGCCAAATAGCGCCAAACATCCACCAAGTCAGTGTTGCCGTATTTTTCGGCGACTCGAGCATTGTGTTCACAGACATCTGCCCCATCACCAAATATCGCATACTCTTCAGCAAATTCTCTCTTTGACGGTAGATCAACCCGGAGGTCATGGATGGCTATCAGATTCCGAGGGCGTCCGAACCGGCGTCGGCTTGTGCCCGTCCCAGTCCCGGTTCCCGCACCTGTGCCGCCTCCACTTGATCGCACAGACCGGTCTTCACTCCAAGTCTTCCGAAGTTGTCTACTTGAGCTGTACCACAGACTCATCTTGTGAATTGAGGTCGATTCGGACCCACTCGAAGATGACGATGACAGATCGCTTTCGGATTCGTCTGTCTGGTCGTCTGTGGCAGACGCTTCATCAGTTGCATATTTCTGCTTTGACGGCAGGTCATATGTGAGACGACCAAATCCCGCAAAGAACGGTTCTCCCTTGGAACGCTCTTTGCTATAGAGTTCAGCAGAGGTAGAGAACAACGCTCGGGCCTTTTCCTCCTTCGAGGGGAAAAAGCATACTAGTCGGCCATCTGGTGAAAAGCGAGCACCACAAGTCCTCGGAGGAGGTGGGATATTACGGTGAGGCAACGGAGCGAGTGTAGTGTCCGCATCAGCAGGAGGAAGCTCCTGGGACATTGAAGCAGAACCACCTGCGGGAATGTCCTCGTCTTCTTCGCTGGAACTTTCATCTGCAAGGCCGTCGAGGTCGTCATCCAGATCTCGAACATTCTTAAAGAACGTAGTGCTAGACTCCAGATCGACTTCACCAAGTAGATAAGTAAAAGTTACCTCCAGGCAATTTTGTTTCCGTTGTAAGAACTGGTCAGCGAGTAGGTGCACCTCCCTCATAATCTTCTTGTGTGTGTCTTCGGGCATGAAAGATGTTTTCTCAATCAGAAATTTTGGCGCCTTGAGCTTGGGATAGTCGGAAGGTATGTCGATTTTGACTTTGACAAAGATAGGTTCCCCGTCGTATCCCCATGGGCCCGTGAGAGACGCATTCAGAGTCAAGCTGTCCATGTCGATATTGTCCCACTTCACTTTGGGAATCTGGGTGCTGACACGGAGCAGTTCTTCTTGGATGGTATCAGGTTGGCCCCATTCATCATCAGGATAGTTGTGGACCAGAAGACTATGGTCTTTGGAAGCGTGGCGCCTGAGATGATCGGCTGAAGGCTTTCTTTTCGTCATGGTGATGCCCTTCATCCATCCGAGCTGAGTTTGACTCCTGTCGATATCCTTGCCAGAGTCAACCTTGGCTTTCATTGAAGGTCCACGCCAGGCAGGTCGGAGATTGCGGTTCATGTGTCCGCCAGACCGTACTCCTACTGTAAGAGCATTTTGCTTGTACTGCGCGAGTCCCATGCTTGATCTGTGATCGCTCATTGTGCCGGTTTTACGATCACGGCTGGAGCTATCACCGACGGCTCGGAAGGTTTTGTACGCCGCGCCTTGTCTGGTCAAACTTAACCCCTTTCTTGCTGGTCCATCCTTGGCGTGCCCAACAGCGGAATATATATTTGCATCGAGGCAATGCAACCTCAGTTCATTATCAGTGCCCCAAGATACCAGCTGAAAATCACGCTGATCCATGTTATCATCCGATATGCCGCCGCGACTCCTCCACAGGAACTCCTTCGCTTTGTGATCTCTGTGTCCCGAGAACACAGCGACAGGATTGGGGGCGACTTCGACTGGCGAGTCTTCCGACCACAGTCTGTCGTAAAGGTACAAGTCACCGGGCTCATGTTGAGGCATAGCGAGCAATCCCCAACCAAATGGAGTGTGACGAGCTCTCCAGACGGGGAAGTCAGTGCGGATAACATGTTCCAGCTGATCACCATCACCTCTTGCATAGTCCCAAAATCTGATTGTTTTGTCCAGTGAGCATGTAACAATTCCGGTGCTACGAGTGCGGTTCCAGTCTATTCCATAAATTTTGGAAGTATGGGCGCTGATCGATTTGATAGGCTCGGAAGCTTTCCGGTCATCCCATATATGTAGAAACCGATCGTGAGCAGAGGCCACAATGTGAGGATCTTGACGGTTAAACTTCACCTGCGTCGCTCCGGCAAACCAATCACAGAATGTAAGGGCAGGCTGCCTGGGCCGTCGCAAGTCCCACCGATGAACATAGCCATCCACAGAGCATGTCGCAAGCATATCCGGGTGGTGGGCCGAGAAATTAACATCGGTAATGGCGCGGCTGTGGCCATGAAGCGAGTGCTCTATTGCACCGGAACTTGAGTCTTCTCTTAGGTTGAGGTTCCATACCAAGGCGCGATGGTTAGCAGTAGACACCACCCAGTAGTCTCGAGAGGCAAATGGAGACCACTGGACATCACAGACCAGCCACGGAAGCCCAGGGCTTTTCAGTCGCCGAGGCGGATTATATGGCGAGTCCAGGTCAATAATGGCCAATCCGTCCGGACTTGATGTCATGCATTAGCATAAAAAAGCAGCAAGCCATGCGGATGAAGGATAACTTACGACGCAAGCGCGATATCGCGACCAGACGGAGATATCGTTGCTGATCCCACGAGACCATCCACATGAATAGAGCCATCTGAATCAAAGCTCTCACTATCGTACGCGGACTTGATGATCCTGCCCTTCCTAGGCGACTCGGATCGCTGGACGAACGACGGCATTATAGCTATTGGTCACGTCCGACAGGACTTGCTACAGAGTTCATGTCGTGGCTCATGTGAGCTTTGTAGGTTGGCATGCGATGCCCTTCAAGCTAGGAAGCCGAATAAGCCGAAATCCTTGGCAGCATGCTCAGGTCTGGCATCCACGGCGTCCTTTGGCGATGTCGCTGTGGCGGAAAGAGCAAGGTTGATGAACGTTGAAGTCGGCTGAAGCTATCCAGTGAACTGTTGGAGGGTACAAGGGGTGTGAGTGAACTGAGGTCACGCATGCAGGTATCCCATCCGCAAGGGTTATGTGGTGGAGTACATGCAGAAGAACTACAGATCCCAATGCGAGTGACTGGCATAGCTTGCACGGGTAACGTTAGCCGACTTGGAGATGGCGTAGTTATGCCATGATGAGTAGGCAAAAGAGCAAGAAAATAGAAAACAGGAAGCTCTCAATGATTCTTTAGTCTTTTTCTTCTTCCACCAGGCCAGGCCAGTCCGGCACCCTGTGGCGCCTTGCAGTTAATCAATTGGTACCAGACGAACGCCAGTTCGCCATCGACACCGCTGTCACTGCTGGAACCTTCAGGGGACCCTCCTCTCTCAGCCCCTCGTCCCAACGCAGCCCTCAGTGCAGAGCTGTCGCATGCCACATGCATGTCGCAATGCCCCGCCTCAAATATCCATGTCCTTGCACCCTTCTACCCTTCCCTCAACGTTTGCGAGTCGACAAGTTGCGGTAACAAGATTCGTTCAGAGATACATCCCTTTCTCAAGTCTCGTGCCCTTGGATTGCTCTTCTCTTCAGACAAGATATCCGAGGTTTCATTCGGTCGCCTACGGCAACAGTCAAAATGGCACTTCCCAAACGCATTATCAAGGAGACTGAACGCCTCATGGCAGAGCCGTATGCTTGAACCTTCCGTCCAGCTAGATTGTCTTCAGCCCGTGGTTGAGTTTGCATCTAATCTGAGCTGATTGTATTTTGTTACAGTGTTCCAGGAATTAGTGCCGTCCCCCACGAAGACAACCTGCGCTATTTCGATGTCGAGATCCACGGCCCAACCCAGTCACCTTACGAAGGTGCGCAAGTCTTCCCTGCCTTAAACCATCCACGCTTTGCAATGTGTACTAACTAGCTCGAAATAGGCGGTATTTTCAAGCTGGAGCTCTTTCTTCCAGATGACTATCCAATGACCCCGCCTAAGATCCGGTTTCTCACCAAAATTTTCCACCCAAACGTCGACAAGCTCGGCCGTATCTGCTTAGATGTTCTGAAGAGTGAGTAGACTCGGCTCCATCCATCCACACAGTTATGTCCATTATCTATGTTACATCAACACAATATCTGACTACATTTTTGTCAGACAACTGGTCTCCCGCCCTGCAAATCCGAACAATCCTCCTCTCCATCCAAGCTTTACTCGGCGCCCCGAATCCCGATGACCCCCTCGCCGCGGATGTAGCCAAAAGCTGGAAGGAAGATGAACAAGCGGCGATTGCAACTGCCAAGGAGTGGACAAAAAAATATGCTCAGCCCGAATGAGTTGATTTTAGAGAGAGCAATATGGCGCACACTGAAGAAGATACGCAGATTCAGCGGCATTGTAGGGCAAAATGAGATATGAGCATTCTGGGAGGAGTTTGATGGGTTTTTAAATTTGTGCCGAATTCTTCTTATGCCGTGTTTTGTTTCTATTGTTCTACGTTTTAGAGGGCCGTTTCACTTTTGGGTTGCGTTGGCCTTGGGATGCTGACTTCTCCATAGCACAACATAGAAAGTTTATACAGGCTAACAACAGGTTCATGCCTTAATCTTGTGTCTAAATGGGTGATTAGACGTGTCGACTGCAAATTAAACCGCTCTGTTCATTGTGCAATGGACGACAACGGTGGTGACAATTGCGCAGGCAAAGTTGTGTGCATGATATGATATCATGTATCCAAACTGAACAGGTAAGTGGTGGACAAGACATGTGGAAAGAGCACCCTTTGTTATAAAATGTAACGCCAGCTACACCCTCGTCTATAATAGCCTCGTCTATACGTTGGGTATCTCCTGGGATCATGAATCACCAATGCCGCAAACACTGAGTGTTCCTATCAACTGACCAGGCTGCCGATGCACAGGTCGGCCAGATATCACAGCGCACAGGGGGAATTAGATAGAGTCAACTGGGTATTAGCAGAGACTATACTCCGCCTCCTCAAGTTTCTTGTATCTACAATGCTAGAGTACACAAAGGGAATAATTCGGGTAGCAGCTTGAAACGCGAGTTTATTACACCATGGCCAAATCGCCAAACTTCTCCTGTAATAGACATTAGCACTGCTCTTTGGCCACTCAGACAGAATGTTCCTGTAACATACCTTGTATCCCGGCACCATCCATCTGCCCTTGGAGATGAGCTGGTTGGCCTTCTCATCAATAGATTTCTCGGCAGTAGCAACTTCGTCCTATCAAAACTTAGTGTCCGGTTCATGCATTGATTCATTAATGTACATACGACAGTGAGATCCTCGAAGGGACGAGCCTCCTCAATGTTCTTCAAAGTAGCAGCGAGATCCTTGAGCTCAAGATCAACGGCCTGCTTGGTAGCCTCGGCGTTCTTGACGGCCTCGACCTCAAAGGCATCAATGGCTTTTAGCTGACGGCTGACATCATAGGTGGTTGGCTTGAAGGCCTTGAAGCGCTTCTCGATCTCATCAACAATGGCCTGGTTCTTGAGCGAGGATCGGTAGGCGGAGAAATCGACCGTGGTAGCCTGCTCCTGGAGCTGCTGGATCTTGCGGCGAGCATCTTCGTTGCGCTTCTTGAAGGCTTGGAGGGAGGCAACGGTCTGACCACGGAGTCCCAGCGAGCTGGTGACCTTGGCCCAGTCGAGCTTAAGAGCTGCGCTTCGCTAGTTTCGCAGGAGTGAAAATTAGCTCATCGTCCTTTCACAAGGGGTTGGAATTCGCGGTCGCGACTCGCGGGCCGTAATCGGTAAGAAGGTTGATCAATTGCACCGCGCAGCCCAATTGAGCGTCTAGACTTACCGTGGCCGCCATTTTGATTATGTTTGGTGATCTCGTGGAGCAAAGAGCGGATGTGGTGAGGCTGATGATTTGCCATGCCGAACTTCTCCGATCAGGATTGCTGGTGTTTGAGATCACGTGACGCGAATCGTGACACCACTTCAGCAACGGACCTGGCATTAGTTAGTTAATTATAGCACTCCTTTGGAAAACGGGGGAGCTTCAATTGGCGAGTCATAGTTCCTGGACAATTGAATGGCCGTTCTATCATTTACCTTGGCGTTTATGATGTGCACGGAGACATAGCAGAAATTTCTCACACATATTACCCGATCATTGAGTCAAACATATAAAACGAATTACGCTCTTGTGTGAGCTAATTCAAAGTAAATGAATCAGTTTAAGTAGTACAGACCAATCCATTGATGCCTTTTACAATTCCATCAGTGATATGCGACATTCCGTTTTTTTTTAAATTTGGAATGGTAGCTACGGTTGCCAAAGACTAACACAACGCCACTATTGTGGTTGACAATAAGTTCAATGTAGACTGCTCTTTCCAAAGACTTCCTTAGATACTCAGGGCCATGATCGAGTTGACAATATCATTGTCGTTCTCTTTCAGTGCCTTTATGGCCTTTTTGCGACTGACGTTGGCTTGAGTCATGACAAGCTCAATGTCCTTATCCTCAAGACCCTCTGCGTCAACCTCCTCGCCATCGTCATCATCGTCGTCCTTCTTGGCCTCAGCAGACTCAACGGCCTTGCTGGGCTCACCGTGGTTGTGGCCGGCGTGGTCGCCCTCGGCGTTGGCAGCAGCCATCTGGGCAGCGGCGGCCTGCTGGGCGGTAGCGTTCACATCCTCAATCTTAGCCTCACCGAAAACACTGTGCAGACCTGTCAGATCCCGTTCCCACTATCACATCTATGCAAGCGGGGGTTTTGCAGCTACTAGCTTGGATTTTGACTAACATGTAGGTGTTGCTGTTGGGGGACTTGTAAACCTCCGGGTTGTTGATGACGAAAAGGACCTAGACAGCTCGAGTCAGTTCTCGATGCGTCCTCTCACTCATATGCCGCGCTGTAGCTGAGAAAATCACCACGTACGTTCTTGGGTCGGCGGAGAGTAACGCGGGTGATTCCAGGAACACGGGTAAGATGCAGCTTCTCAATGGCCTTGCGAGCCTTCTTTTCGTTGCGGTTGTGGATCACGGCAGTAGAGCCAGCGGGAAGGTTGGCATCGCCCTCCTCAACGTCGGAATCGTCGCTGCTGTCCTCCTGCTCCTCAACGGTGGGATTCTGAGTCTCCTCATCGGGAAGCTCCTCGACTCTGGGGTTCGCCATTTTGGTTACTGATGGAACACATAGCTGTTAGTTTGCTTCGACCCTCGGGTTTCGTAAAAATTTCGACAAAATATCGTTCCGGCGGTCGGATCGAACGGTGAAAATTTCCGCAATCTGCGACAGCGATTGAGTACTTACTGATTTGCTGAGCCTGAATTGTCTATTTCTGGCCTGAATGATAATTCTCCTCAGCTGTTTGTGCTTGAGGATAGCAACACGGCGAAATTCTAGGGTTTGGTGGACTGTGCCGCTAAGCCGAATTAGGTAATCACTCATTTTTCCGACAACTACTTCAACATTCTCTCCAGTGACATGGCTGGTCAGCCGGTCAGACAGCAAAAGGAATTGACAAATCGTCACTGGCTACGGAGTACACTGATGAGCCAAAATGGGCGCATATCATTTTGAACGAGGCATCATTACAGGCCAAAACAAATAAAAAAAATCACTTTAATGGATTTCCATTAGTTCGTCATACGTATCACACGTACTCAAAGCTGTGCTAATGCTCCATGCCTTGAATTCATTTTTATTTCTGAAATTCCGTGTTGACGCCGTTTTCATCGCTATGATGAAGTATGACATACAGCCCCTCCAGAACGGGAGTATAAAAAAAATATATGGTAACAGGTCTTCTGTTGCCCCAGTGTTGATTTTTTTGTCCTGCCCAGGTCCATGCAGCTCGTTCTAATGCCAGCTTTCCGTTGCTCCAAAAGCACATCCCCGACTCCTGCCAGTTATCCAACCACCCATTTATGCGGAGGCCTTGACCTTGGCCAGAGCCTTGCGCTCCTCGAATCGTCGCTGCTTCTTGAGTCGCATAACCTTGAAGCGATCGAAGTCGGACAGGTTCTTCCTCCTGGAGATCTGCTCACGCTTCTTGGCCCAGTTGCTCTCCTTCCACTTGGCGTCGATTTCATTCTTCTCCCAAAGCTTCCTGACGGTACCGTTGCGTGAACCGCGGATGAGACCCTCAACAACAAATTGAGAGAGGAGGCACTTGGCAAGGGGGACGGATTGTCTGGGGACAGCCAGAGTAGGGTCGGCAGAGGGTCCGTCGACGAGAACCTATAAGTCATGATTAATCCCACATTCATAGTCGCTCCTTTCCCACCCGTCATGTTCAACGTACTCGCTTGTGGTCGATGATCTCGACAATGGCAGCAAGTCTGCCGGCAAATGGGTGGTCGCCGTTGATGGCAACAACGCGGCCGACCTCAACGAGGCGCCAGTTGGATCCCTCAATCACTGCTTCGCCCATTGTGACAGTGTTCTAATGGTCTTTTGTCAGTCGCAATGTCGGAAAAAATATTTGCAGTCGCTTTCAATATCGAATGCAAGAAGGCGCGATGATATTCATACCAATAGTCGAAGACGATTTGCCGTTCGTTAGGTGGATGGATTCTGTAGCTTCTCACGCCGTGGAGTCGCCGATGACTTTTTGATCGCTCGGCTATTTGGGTGTGGGCGGGCAGAAATTCATCCTGTGCCCTAAGCAAAATTTTCGGACTTTTGGTTTCGCCACACTCCGTGATCGGATCCGCACTCAGCGTGCACGGACCACTCAGCTTATACTTCTTTCTGAACTTTTTTCCGCCGCTATTTTGAAACTTGCTCTTTACGCAGCTATGTCTGCGACTCTTTTCAACAGAGCTCGCAAGCATCAATTGACTTGAAGAGATGGATGACCCCAATTGGATTGTCTGTGTTCAAATAGCCAAGGTAAGCTCATTGTCTAATTTCATTCTCCGACCACGCGCGCATCGTTATGATGAGGTAATTTGCGATTGATTCCTTTCGGTGGCTCTCTTTCGCCGGAGTAGCTAAACCGGTTGGATAGGTGATATTCAATTCTTACATATTCTGAAGACATGTATTCATATGTCACTTGACAATTACTCTTTTACTGTTGCTCTGTATAACAGTCACGCTGACGGTCATAATTCACAGCAGATTCTATTCATATTTCCTTGCTTTCATCCGTAGACTCGACAATTCGTAACTCGAAATAACATATACCGGCTACACCCTGCCGGAGAATATTGACTAAATTTACATGACATGCACAATAATGGACTTCCACTGCGCGGCGTAAGGAGTCTGGCCGTGGTCAGAGTCCATGCCGCAGAATAAGCTATTCGCAATAAACTTTCCGCTTAACTTTGCTGCTACATTGTCGTAGAATTGCGTTATTGAGGTTGACCTCTGACTTTAATGAATTGATTGGTTTTGCATGTAATATAATTAATAGAGATCTCCCATTGCGACTATGGCTTTACCTCCCTTCCTTGCATGTACCAATCTCCTAACATCAACAATCCCATAGAATGGCATCCCTTGTCTCGCAGATTTATGGCTACTTCAATGATGATAGCACAATGATCAGACAAGATGGCAAGCTAATTGCTCTCTCGAGACAGTTGAGGGTTATGGTGAGTGTATACAAAGAAGTCAGCAAAAGCTATGGTCGCAATGAAAAACCGCTCCAAAAATAAGTAGCACGCAAAACTCTTATCAATTTATCTGAGTCTGGTAGATTTTTTATTCTCTATTTTCCCTTGAACTCTACAGACATCTAACCGATCTTCCTGTATAGCCACTTCTAGCTGGCTACTAATGCCAAGCAATTGTCGTCGATAACGAACTTCTTGCGTCTGATAACCGGCCACAATATTCAACACTTTCTCTTTGACGCGGTTTTCCATTTGAAGTAGCGTCCTATAGCTCATGGCACTCACAAACATGTTGTCAACCCGTGTACATTTCCAGCTTAAGCCTTGCCCTTGTTCTTCAACTCTTGCTCCTCCTCTGCCGCGATCTGTGCATCAATCTTGGCCCCCTTTGATGGCTCATTTCCATGTAACTTGGCCTAATGGTAGTCAGTAGCTGCAAATTAATATGGGGATCTGGCGGCGGACATACGTGAAGGGTCGGATCCTTCTTTAGAGCAGCTGTCTCGCGGTCATCACCTTCCTCTTTCTGTCTCTGTGGTCGTATTAGTACTTGTATCCAAACTGAGATGTACATTGCGAGGGAAACCAACCTCTTCGGCAGCTAGGCGATTGGAAATAGATCTTGAGTCCTCTATTACGCTGTTAGTATATCATTGTAGTGGTGTGATTGATATACACCAACTAGGATCATTCAGCAAGTGTGAATGAGTCTGGCCTTCTTCATAAGGCACGGCATTGTTTGAGTTTCCGGACATGGTTGAAGGTTGTGTATAGGAAGTACGGCAGTGTGGTAGTATGGTAGTAGGTTTTCGAATGAGTTTTAAATAAAAGTGTTAAAAAGGAGGAAATTAAACTGGCGGCTCGTGGTATTTATTGATTCCGCTTAGGTTTTACATGATGATGTCGTTGGCGGAGCCCTTGCTCCACGGTTTACTACATACACGACGTCATCAGCTCGTCACATCAACCCAGCCGATGGACATCGAATCTTCTGCACATCTTTCTGTGAGCACGTGATGACGATATAATCGGGTCGCGGACCTACTTGAACCATAAAGGTTGCTTTGATGTGCGGCTTGTCATTGCATGATTCTAGTATAAGCTCTGTAAGGTTGGTGAAGTATTGTATTATAACGCAATTGAACCGTAGCTGCGGTCGACACGAACGGCACAAGTAAATGTCCTGCTGTCTGCTCACTAAGCTAACAAGAATCAAGATTTGCTAGAGTAGTAAGGAATGACGCGTGACTGCTAGCTAGAGCTCAAAGATTGGTCCTTTTAGCTGCAGCCGATGAGAATCTGTCAACCATATCAGCCTCGGAAAATAATACTCTACATGACAAAGAAGCAGCATTATAATAAGGAGTACTCCGTACTGTCAGCTCGTACGATGCGACACATACTCCGTACGGAGTACCCCGTACAGGCAACTACTAGTAGTAGTTACTCCGTAGTTTCTGGCAAGACAGCGACAGCGGCAGCCACACGAATCATAGGGACCTTAGGGCCAATTAAAACGGACATGTCCCGCTAGCTGAGCAGCTTAAAATGCAGGCCACAGCGCAGGGGCTTGATAGGATCAGCGAATCCGCGGGGCGAAATAACCTCATCTCTTCCCTAGTGGGGCAATTGCGAACCAAAAAGGAGAGACCCTAGGGAGGGGCCAACGCAGCTGTTTCATTCGCCTCCTTGTTCGAGCAAAGGGAAAAAAGCTGGCCCGCATCATATTTGCATTCGTTGCACCGAAACAACGAAACGATTGAAAGTTTCTTGATTCCAATTTTCAGTAACAGGAGAGGCAGAGACGGTGGTAGGCAAGCTGCGACTGTGTTTTGCAGGCCTACCAAGATGGAAAAGCACATTGTGTTTGATAAAGCTCTGACTAGAGCTGACGTTGCTGTTCTCGAGAGCTTGGCCAAGGACATTGAAACGCATTCCCGCCCGCAAAAGAAAGTAGCACAAAGTGAAGAATCCGACCTAGATTCCGGTTTAGGGTCAGAAACGACGAGCGGCGATGAAGCTACGTCCTTGCGGCAAAATGACGCCAAACTTGTCGCGGGTCTAAAGGCAGCTCGGGATCCCAAGAGCACCCAATTTGAACCGACGGTACTCATATCAGTCGATGACTGTCCAGCTTACCTTCACCCCATCCTCAACAAGTACCTTTTACAGCCGTATATTCGCCAGGCTCGGAAGATTGTTCGACACGAGACTGATGTGGCCATGCTCACTCATCTCATCCTTTACTTTACTACATCGGTGCCCAGCGCACTGCTGCTATTTCGACATTTCACTTATCTGCACGCAGTTCTTCATTTCATCATGCAAATGTACTACGTTGGGACGTACACGTTAATGCAACATCAACATATCCACCAACGGGGAATATTAGCCAAACAGTACAGGCTCTTTGATGAAGCATTTCCTTATTTTCTTGATCCGATGATGGGCCACACTTGGAACTCTTACTATTTTCACCATGTGAAGCATCATCATGTCGAAGGCAATGGACCTGATGATTTGTCAACAACTATCCGATATCAGCGGGACAGCATCCCCGATTTGCTACACTATATCGGCCGGTTCTTTTTCCTTATTTGGCTTGACCTCCCTCGGTACTTTCTCCGCAAGAATAGACCTGGAATGGCTCTTCAGGCGACTGGCTCAGAGTTTGCAACTTATATGTTTTACTACACAATGTCCCGGATTGTGGGGAACAAACCGACTTTTTTTGTGTATATTCTTCCATTTCTGATGTTACGACTGGGTTTAATGATTGGCAACTGGGGCCAACATGCTTTCGTGGACCAGGATGAGCCAGACTCTGACTTCCGATCCAGTATCACCCTCGTTGATGTTGCAGTATGTTTTGACGGGTTTGTGATAAAGCTTTGACGCGGGAAAGGGCTGACACGTATGATAGAGCAATCGATTCTGCTTCAACGACGGCTACCACACCTCACATCACCTCAACCCGCTCCGCCACTGGCGTGACCATCCCATCTCATTCCTGGAACAGAAGGACACCTATGCCAAGGAGAGTGCCCTTGTATTTCACAACATTGATTTCTTAATGATTAGCTTCCGTTTGATGGCTAAAGATTACGAACACCTCGCGAAGTGCCTGGTTCCTATGGGCAACCAGATAAATCTGTCGATGGAGGGGAGAGTGCAGTTACTGAAAAGGTTGACGAGAAAGTTTACAGAGGAAGAAATCAAGGAAAAGTTTCGCAAAACGCAGTGATATGAATAAACAATAAGCATAATTTTGATTGCACGGCAAAAATTGAGATTGGCATAACTATGGCGCATTATATAGAATGAGACAACACCCAAAAATAAAACTGGTATGTCACAGCTCGGGTCAGTCTGACGTGATTGGCCAGTGAAAGTCAAGGTCAACTCCAAGACCAAACCAATAACTAGTTAGTTATAATAGTTGACCTACAGAATTTAATTGAAAGACGATGATGGCATAAACCTCGGCCACAGTTTGCAGGGTCAACGGCACAGACCCACCTCAATCCAGTTGGCAGACGTCATTTCGGAGCTACGACAGAGAGCTCCGCTGGAAACCAACTGCCTCGACTGACTGACTTGACTTGCACGCCGTATCAACATCCTCAGTTCAATTCTCACTCTACCATATTGAATTGACACGCAACCCCAATCGACAAGAACTCACCCCACCCAAGCCTCAAACCCACAACCACATCTCGCATCAAAATGTTCCGCTTCGTAAGAAACCCGGCTCCCTCTAATCCCTCAGATTCCTTGCCTTGGCCAGCTACTAAAACTGAAGTTTCGCAGCGCAAAACCCTCGATATCGTGACTGTCTTCCACAAAGCTTCCTCCCCGTCCTCAACCCGCGTCACGAACCTCGTCAAGCAAATCTCCGCCAACGCCCAGGCCGGTGCAACCCTCGACCAGGCCAGCGACCACTCGCCCCAAACGAAAGCCAGCCGGGACCCCTTCGAGCTCAACATCACCGAGGATTCTCCCACGGCCGACCAGCTCCAAACTATTCTGGAATATGTCGGCAGGGGAAGCATCTCAAAGATCATCAAGGGCGCAAATGATGAGAAGGACGCGGTAAAGAAGTTCAGAGAGAACAAGGAGAGCTTTTTGAGACCTGTGGTAAGTTTTTTTTTCTTCTTTTTTTTTTAATTGTATACATTGGGTGATGAAGGAAAAGGAGAGAGAATCGAAAAAGGCTAATGAATGTAGACTGTGGATTGGAACAACGGCAAGGCCGTCGCGGGGGATAATGAGAGTGAAATTCTGAAGCTGCTGAAGGCGCAGAGCAAGGAATAGGATGGACTACGCCTGGCAGCGGCGGCTCCTTGATTTTTCTTCCCTCAACCATCCTCCGCTCCGTGTGTGATTCGGTGTTTCGATAGACTACATCTGTATACTAAATGATTGACTCGATGAAATCGCCCCCTCCCCATCCTGCGCGAACTCCTAATGCGTCTTCCAGATAATTTAGCTAAGTGATCTTCTAAAATGCTGTCATTCTTCACAGTCGTGGCCTGACTGGGACTGCAACCCAGCTCAAAGAGTTCTTCATTCCGGCAACGGTACGTCGGTTCATAGCTGTTCGGCCAGCTGCCTCACCCACCCGCCAGCTATAATTTACAGTGAGGCCCACCCTGGGGTGGTGTTTGTGCATATTTACATTCAGATACTGCTCACTTTCACTTTCACTTTCACTTTCACTTTCATTTTCACGGTCATGTTCATGTTTACTTTCACTTTCAATTTTCAATATCATCTCGTACCTCCACCTGCACTCTCCTTTCTGCTGAACTCCGATTTTCTTGGTTGCGCAAGAAACAGAAACAAGAACAGGAACAAGAACAGCACAACGCATATCACCTCTCTTCTGCTCGTCTTCTTTTTTATGTCCTGAAGCCACACGCTTCGATCTTCTCGTCGCTTGCTTGATAGTGCTTGTGATTGACTTTTCCACATTGATTTGAGAACCGAACGGGTTTCAAAGCATCCAATCCAGACTCGCTTCCCCCAGCCAGTTTGCTTGCTTGCTTGCCTGCCTGACTGACTGACTGCCACTTTGCAACTCAGAGTGCCCTTTATCTTGGAAAGCCACACTATAGAAGAGGCCTTTCCTGACTTTTGCGCTATCATTATTTCACATTTTCCACCACTCGCGATGAATAGCTTCCAAGTCAAGAACCCTCCCCATGCGGTGCTCAACGCAGCAGCCTTTCCCCGAAGGCGCGCCAACGACCTGCCCTTCAACCAACGAGCTGAGTTTAACAAGAAATTCCCCAATGGTATCCCGAGCGTTTACAAAATGATGAGCTATAATGACCGAGGCATTCCCATGAACTACCTGGAAGATAACCTCCCCATTGGGTTCTACACGAATCCCCCCCTCAACGCCCCCGCCGTCTTCTCCACGATCAACGGGAAGCGAGAATTCCGCAAAATGACACACATTCTGCCCCAGAGACGCATTCATCTATGGGACAAGGATGAGATCCAGCGCAATTGCAACTCTATACGCAAGAGCTTCTGGAGCCACATGAAGGGCATGGTTCAGCCGTACTGCTGGGAGGATCTGTGGAGGTACTACGACGCGTATGACTTGTATAACTATGGCGCCATGAACCTCTGGAACCTTATAAACCACCTGTACCATGAGAATGTCATCATATATACGGACATGGAGCGCGAGTGCGCCAACCATATTGGCCAGTGGGCTGATGAGTGGATGAGTGATAGCGAAAACCAGCGCAAGTTGAGGGAGTGGACTGGGTCGTCCATTGTCTTTATTCTCTCCAAGCAGGATCGTCTCAATATGGGAGATATCCCGGATGACATGATTTCTCTGGTTGCGAGCGCTCTCAAGGCTCGACGCAATTTGTTGCTGTCGGGAGCGGAGAACTTTCGCAAGTGTCGGGATGGAGCGAGCGACGTTATGACTGCTTGTAAGAATCGGAATTTTCACAATTGGCTGGGTAAGTTTTGTTCTTTTCCTGCATTTTTCTTTATCGAAAAAAAAAACAAAAAACAAAAACAAAAACAAGGAAAACTCCAAAAATAAAATAAAATCGTAGATGATCATGTTTGTATCTAACGAGAGAGTTAGCTGGTGAACGGGTGTTTGAAAATAACGCCTTAGCCTCACCACCTGCTGTGGAAAAACATCAGTGCTCTCCGGCTTCCGCAAAAAGATTAGCTCCCTGCTTTGAGCTGGACGGACGTCACTACTACCTTCCAGAAGGCATGGGACAGCCCAACTACCGGAGTGCTAGTCAGTTTGTTGCAGTTGAGGAACTGAAGAAATCCGTAGCTGCAGCAGCTACAAATGCTGCTCTCTCTAATGCTGCATGTATTGTCGTGCGTGGTACATCAAAGCCACAGGTTGCGGAGGTGTCAAAGGGTCGGATGAAGAAGGTGGCAGATGAATCTCAGCATCTGAAGGAGAGCTCTGCTATTGGTCCTGGAAAACAGAAACCTGTTGTCCCTCTGAAGGAGAGCAGCGAGACGCTGAATAAACTCAACCAAAATCAGATTTCTGTTAGCACGGAGAACAACGCCGGACCAGTTGCTACGGCAAGGGGCCAGACATCTCCTTCACCTATGCCTCGTCAGGGCCGTTCTGTCCATCGTGATAACGAGGCGGGAGGGAAAACTGTCGCTACTTCATCCCTCGGGAGTCGATCTGCTGTGTTGAATCACGCCAGTTTTGTGAAGCGGGCAAGCCTATCCGGACAAGTCAGCCCTGATATCACAAGCTCTAGCCCAATGGTGTATCACCGTCCAAGTACGGCCAGTGAACAGCCTGCTTAGGAGTCAGGCGATCCTGGACTGATGCACAGCCAGAGCAGCAAAGCCCAAAACGATGATAAAAGCTCGAAGGGCAAACAGGCCGAGAGCAAGTCTCGTCTTCGAGGGGCATCCCCGAACTACAACGAACCACCAGCGCTAGTTCATCCTGCTGCACGGGGATCACAACTATTGAATGCAGCGGACAGTCGAACCCCCGGCGTCGGCAATGGCCTACCTCCGAAGCCAGTGCTCGTCAACAACAGTATCAACTCCTCTGGAAATGTTCCGCAAATTGACCAGAATATGAATTACGACAGCGGAGCCCACAAGGAATCTGGACAAAGAGGCCACAATCAGCCGTCAACAAACTCGCCTGGTTTCGAGGGATCATATCAAGCCATGCTTCCCCCAAGACCTCCTCCAACTACATCAAATTATAGCATGCCCCCATCTGCTCCTCGAGCGGACCACCTCATCGCAAAGACCGAGCTGCATACTTCCAATATTGTTTTGAAGAGTGCTCCAGGAGACAGAAGTGGCAATGGCAATAGCTATCGGGGCGGGTACAAAAACAAGGGCCGCCGAGACGTTCACAGCCAAGGCAACCATCCTGGCTTTGGGTCTCAATCTAAACAGCCCTTCCACACTCAAAATAATTTCGGCCATGGTCACGCAAGGCCATGGCGCCGCGACGGCTTGTCTAACCATCATGGTTTTCTTTATGGCAGTCAATACTGTAACAACAAGCAGACATTGCCATACGAATACAATGAGTGCGGCTGTGGAGAGTGTGCCAACAGGAATAGAAGTATCTGGGTAAGAGTGAAGACCGATGAAACTGACTCCAAAGATCTTCAAACACGGCTCAAATTTGGACTCGGTGCTAGATTCGGGGATGTTGAAGAGGTGTATCCCGTCCCCCACAAGTATGGGAATGCTTTTATCATGAGGTACGAGATCGGATCGACTAGGCTTTGACACGGCGAAATAAAAAACAGAAGCTAACATATCGGTCAACTAGGTTTCAAAGCGAAGATTCTGTTCCTGTAGCGCTGGGGCTTGGCAACATCGAAATACCTGAAAAGGACTTGTCTTTGCTTATCGGGCCGGCACACCACTCGAAATGGATTCTCAAATCATACATTGGGGAGCATCGCAGAAAGCTACAGCATGAGCAGGCACTGCAGCACCAAGGTATGGTACAACATCCATTCAATCAGGGCTGGCATCCTGGTGCGGGTTATGGGACTCTGCCCCCAGTTGCTCGGGGTCCTCAGCACCAGTTTCGCTCGTTCAGCCAATATCCAATGCACCCAACCCCCAGGGGCTTCGTCTTGATGCAACGGGGAGGCCCTGCAACCGGATACCATCAGTCGAGTATCCCAAATTTTCCGCCAGCCTTTGTACCTGCTTTCGCTGGACCGCAGCACCTTTATCCGCAGCGCTCACAGGAGCAGTATCCTTCAAGTCACGGAAATGAAAAACAGGTGGCCAAATCAGCAGAGTGTAAGTCCCAATCGAAACCTCCATCCGAGGAGGCTCTGGAGGATGTCGAGTCAACCGAACAACAGAGAGCACTTACCCCCCAGAGTCAGCTAAGTCAGACCTCAAGCCATAAGGCCAAGGTGTCTCTCCCATCTGTAACGCCACCGAAGCTTGACCAGGGCAAGCAAGTCATTTGCAAGGAAGTTCAAAAAGTTGATCCAGCCAAGTCGCCTACACCAAAGCAAATCCAAGTAGAGAAAGGCGATGATGAAAGCAGCCACTACTCCCAAGCTCCGAAACCAGGGGGTGGGCAGTGTGATCGAGTCCCATCAAACAAGCAGCCTTTTTCAATTGCACAGAGCTCTCAAACGTCCGCTCTCAGTAAGGCCACTGCAGCAGGTAAACACTCACGAGCCCCAAGCATCTTTACCGAAGAGGAGATTAAGTGGAGGAAACAGGCTTGGGATAGAATTCCTATGCCATTGGATCCGCGGAAGATCAAACAGACGCCCGTGACAGTAAAGCTCAACAACAACAACGTTGCCAAGAACACGGAACCGGCTGTACAAAATCTACCATCTAATACTAGTTCTGAAACACCTGGCCCAGCTCAGTTCGCTCCGGCTGATACAGACATGATAAGTATGGCGTCGAACGAGTCCAAGACCATTTCAATATCAAGCACGCCTAGCATAGGTTCTCCGCACCGAAACTACACGAATTCGCTATTCAACAGTGATGCGAAAGTCGACTCTAACGATAGGAATCGTTACGAAGTCTCCCAGTCATCTTCTGTAAGCCCGGCCAGGTCCGCAGTGAGAGATACAGAGAAGGAAAGCGGCAATTATCGGCCGCAAAACGCGGGAGGTGGAGAGCCTGAGTTCTTGAATGTTGCTGCAGTTCCGGAATTTACCATTGCTGGCAATGGTCGAGGAACTATCCGTGTAGGGCATCATGGAGAGCGGGGTCATATCCTTGATGAAATTTCCAGTCAGGGAAGAGGTAGGACTGCAGCGAAGAAGTGGTCGAAGAGAAATAAGCAGGCATCGCGGGGCTTTGACTTGGCAATGTCCAGCCAAGAACAACAGGGTACAGTTCAGACTGAAGCTGAGACCAGCGCGCCACCCACGGGTACTCATGTGCGAGCTCAGGCTACATCACAGACGTCTTTGCAGTCCAGCCACATGGACGCTGAGTCTGGCACGTTGACAGAGGCAGGCGCGTCTGAGAAGAAGGCAACTGGCAACAGCTCTCTGAAGATCCCGAAGAAGCGGAAGAACCACAAGAAACTGAACACGTTGTTTCTAAGAGAGCCTCCCAACGAACAAGACGAGGGTCTAGCCAAGGACGTCAAGAGTGTGAAGAGCTTGGAAAACCATGAGGCGTTGACTGAGTCTTCGACGCCTGCGAGCTCAACTATAGAAGTCAAGGGTACACAGAAAGACAGCCCCAAGCTGGGCAGTGCCACATCGGAGAATTTGGCAGGGCCTCACATTTCTGTAGAAAGCATCGCCTCATTGGAGTCTAACAGCCGAGGCGTCACCAAACATGCCGCGAACAGTATCGGCAAACTAGAAAAGGAAGCTCGTGAAGAGATTGGACAGAGCCCTTCGGCCAAGAAACTCGCAACGGCTGGAAATTCGGATTAGCTGTGGTTTGTCAAGAACAGAAGAACAGGTATACAGGGTGGAGATGTGGCGGTCCTAAAAACGTAATATGAGGGACGGACAGGTAATAACAGGAAATAGATTGGCAAAGTTGTATAGCATAGGAAAAAATCAGAAGCCGTTGTTGACCTTGGCACCCGATGGCAGCAAGATGAAACTCAGCATTCGTGACAACCAGCAGCATTGTCTCGGGACTCTGAAGACCCTGAGCTGCAAATCTGAATGAATCAAGTCCAAAATAAAGTGAGAGCTCCCAGAGTCCGTGCCTCCAACACTTCACTCATCACAACCGTACACGACTCCTTGAAAAAGATGTTGATACAGCCTGGCTTCTATTCATTATGTACACAGCGCAAATCGTTAGGTTCCCTTAACGAGACGTCGCCAAATCGCAATCATCATTCGGATAATTCCACCGCAGTCTCCTATCGGCCCGGCGCCCTATGCTCCGTTCTTCACGAGCCCTGTGACCGTGTCCTCGACTTGCTTGTCCGACAACCCCTCGAGAGACTGTGACTTTTCGTTGCCAAATTCTATGAATATAGAAGACAATCGTTAGCCTGCTGACCGCCTGATCCATCTGATACCAAAGGTCGGGCGGGTCGTTACCGTATCTAGCGTAAATCCTGGGCAAGGTCCCCTGAGCCTCGCGGATCAGGATAGGAATCTGAGGGTTGTTCTTCTTCATGGTGGGATACGCGCGCGTCAGGAACGAACTGTTGGCAAGAACCTTGTCGTCAGTAAATTTTATTTTTATTTTTCAAAGTCAACCTCGGGTTAAGCTAATGGAGGGAGGCTGTTCATTTGCCGGATGTGCCTTGTAGATGCGAATATCCTGCAAATGTGCGGCGTAGAAACGTACCGAACGGCGGCGCTCTGCTCTGAAGTCTGGCAGAATAGGAAGCGCACCTCTTTGAGGGCTTTGGTGAATGCGTATTTGCTCGACATGGCGTCAGGGAGTATCGGGTGGCGTGTGCGTCGTTTGTGTCGATGCCAATTGGCGAACAGGTGGACGTGAAAGTTGACAGGCAGGGCGACTCGACGCTCAATTCGAACTGGTTGAGTCGTTGGAGCTACGGAGTAGTTGCAGTAACTAAACTATTGACGATACAGTTTTAGCACAGTCGTGATTGGCGGGATGTTGATGGGATGACCGTACATAATTAAAGCGGAGCTGTTTGACCGCACTGAGTTATGCACGCATGGCAAGCCGCTCTACGTCCGGTCTCGCATCCCCAACTGGACGGCTCATCCCCGGACCTCTCTACCGCCTTCCCGCCCCGGAAACGCTCATATCTCAAGCAATACTCATTCCGTAGAGAGCTTGAGAATCCTCCAAACCTCTCCTGCCGCCCTCGCCGTGTTAATCTCTCCGTAAAGTGAGAATAGACACCGCACAGCCGTCCGAACCTACCGAGTACGAATCATCCTTTCTAACCCCCTTCTCAAAGCTACACTTTATTTCCATTCGCTCCAAAGTACATGCGAAAAAAGTGACCTCCATTTTCTTTTTTGTTGAGCACCGCCATAACTATATCGTCCACCCATTGCCACCCCAAACCACCACACACAACTCACACCAGCCCAACCCATCTCCGCTGACGCTTCATAATTGCAATAGAAATGGTCTCCGCGAGCACCCTCATGCGCACCTCGCGCCCGCTTTTCCGCCAAGGCGTCTTCTCCTCGCAAGCTAGCCAGGCGTTCCGCGCGCAGCGCTTCGGCCAACAGTTCCGCTTCCGTGACAGCGGCAAGAGATGGCAGAGCACAGCGGATGGCGCGCAGCAGCAGCACCAGAGCTGGTTTAAGCGTATGTGGGAGAGCGAAATTGGCATCAAGACCGTGCATTTCTGGTGAGACTCAGCCCCCAACAAGCCCAAGGCGTCGAAACCACAAAATGGTAGTTCTGGAGAGGAGGTGCTAATGCTTACGGTTATTTTATTAGGGCGCCCGTCATGAAGGTCCGTCTTCACCGTTACGGTACAAATTGAAATAGTAGTGTTTAGAAACTAATAATCATGTAGTGGGCTCTTGTCCTTGCTGGTATTTCCGACTTCGCCCGTCCCGCCGAAAAGCTTTCCTTCACGCAGAACTTCGCCCTCACCTGCACCGGTCTCATCTGGACTCGATGGTGCCTGATTATCAAGCCCAAGAACTACCTGTTCGTTTCGCCCTTTTAAAGAGTCGGATAGAAGATGGACACGTAAACTAACGTGGCGTAGGCTCGCCGCTGTCAACTTCTTCCTCGGTCTTGTCGGTATCGTTCAAGTGTCTCGCATTCTCCTGCACGAATCCGCCAAGAAGGGTGGCATCACCGAAGTAGTGGAGGACGTCAAGGAAGACGTCAAGGAGAAGGTGAAGGAGGTCAAGCCTTAAATCACATACGATGGTAATCACATCTAGAAAATACCTGGCTGTTTTTTATGTTACATACTTCGGACGCGGACAGGCTTTCTTTCTCCTAGCCGGGAGGAAGGTAAGCCCTCTTGATTAGAGAGGGGCAGTGAGAGAGCTCTGGCGGCTTAGGCCACATCTGGAAGAACAGTTGATTGAATTCATGCGGTCCGGAAACGCCTTGAAGACGATGGTATTCACCAAGTCGGACCCTTGATCAGAACCAACACGGGTTTGGGATGCGTACAAGAGGCAAAGTGCTCCATCATAGAGCCATGTATAGGTCTAGCCAAACTATAAATTACTCAATATGTATAATTCACCTTGTCACCGGACTACGCGCGAAAGCAAACCGCACTGCTCAAGTCGTTTCCCATTTGGTCATATGCTATGAGATACTCCTCGTCTCGGTGAAATCGTGAGAACCTCAAGCGGGTATAAATAATGCTGCTACTAGTTTATGACAAGCAAAAACGAATCAGCGGACTCTCAAGTCCCCGGTAGATATAGTAAAGGCAAGTGCATGACAAATGATATCATCCAAATCCCAGATATGCACCAACTGGCCCACCCCCTAACGCCATACAAAAGCAAGCAGGAAAACATCCAAACATTATCGGTTGCTCGTACACAATTGTAAATTTCCAATCCGTGCGTCACCCGCATGAAATATTATCCAAGTTGTTTACTCCAACTACACCACAGCGAAGTTGTTCGCGTAATCATGAGTAATAATGACCGCTGCATTCCACCATTGTCTCGTACTAGAAATTGGTGAACTGACCAACCCACTCTGGCGGATGACTCAGTCAGTGTGTGCAACATACTTGGTTGCCTCAAATTTTTTTTTTTAAAAAAAAAAAAAAAAAGGAAAAGTATGAAGAAAGAACAATAAGAGAGAAAATGGCACGAGATTGAAAGTATCATGCCATCTTCATGGGCCTGACAATGGTGGTCAGCCCTCGGCATGGCCGTCATTTAAAAGCATCTCCAGAACAACTTGTCGTCCAGGCAGCTCCGGATGGCACATGGCAATCTTGACGGATCCTTTGGAAGTATCACCTGCCAGTAGTGACTGTCCATTTGGACCATAGGTCTGCTGCGACTGGACTGCATTGCCGCCTGTAGGACCTCGAATGCCGTAGTCAATTACTCGCACGTCTCGCCCGGCAATGATTTGTCGAAGTCGGCCGTTCTCTGCATTGCGCACCTCCACATAGTCTTCATTGAACAGTAGCAGGTATTGGCCATACATGGTTGCTCCTCTGGCCTTCTTTTGCTTGCCCGTGTATTCCATAATCAACGTGCGGCTGACATCGCCGTGCTTGTCAACATAGACGGCACAGTCCTCGTACGTGAGAATGAACTCGTTCTCATTGAGGCGAAACATGCCTAGTGGCTTTTGATCCCGGATTCGGTTTGCAATGTTGGCAATAGATGGTGCCTTCAAGTCGGGAATCGACATTGGTTGCTTTTTGTCCAGTGTTAGCATCTCCACACCCTTTGATGTCGACACGGCAACATAAGTCTGGAAGACGCTGAGCGAATAGCATTCAGTTGGAAGATAAAATTCGTCGAAATCGCGGAACGTGTCGGTGCTGCCGGCAGCCGTCTTGCGACTTCCAAAAATTCGCGATTTCTTTTCGCTCGCCTTGTGGAATATCGGCTCTAGCACCTTGAAAGACGTGTGTAGACCCTCTTTGCGCTTGTAGAAAACCAGTAGTCGGTCCTTCATGCGTGCGGTTGCAAAGTATGTCACATCCTTGGCAAGCCGTTGAGGAGCTCGTCGCGGGCTGTCGTTAATGGGTGGCGCGAATTCTGACACGGGAGCGACCACATCCAGGGGGTAGCATATGAGCGACTTGTCTGCAATAACCAAGCAAACAGAAAACTCCTCTAAAACAGCGATTTGAGTGACGCGATTGACTTGAACCGACTGTAATATTGAAGTTAGGATACACTTCGAGCTTCATTAGAATACGATTCGGTAATAAAAAACAAACTTACTCGACTCCACCCCCGAGGATTTGAAGGATCAGAAATATAAACGCCATAGTCCGTACCGATGGCAATGACAGATTTCCCAAAGGCGGAAAATCCTGTCGCGCAGTTTACCTGAGCACGCGACACGGGTGGAATCCCATTCGCGGCACCTAAAACCTTTTCCAAGTCTTGAATAGCTCGGTCAAGTGGTGTACCACTGACCGGCACTCCGGAGGCTTTTGCGTATATAGAGCCCGCATCGTAATGGAACGAGGCGTCTGCTAGGACGCGAAGCCTGAACGGCTCGGCATTCTGAGCATATAAAGCTTTGGCGTGTCTGGTCTTGGCCTCAATAATGCTTGTACACCAGTTAAGTCTGTCCTGTGCGGAGGATGCATAAAGAGTGTAAACCTCGTGGCCGAGATGTTTCACTTTGAAGGGGTATAAGATCTTGCCTTCCGCGTCATTAGAGACAATTGGCCCCAGCGAAGTGCCCGAAGAGCCGGTAGGTGTATGCTCCAGACCGGGTCGTCCACCATTGGTAGGAACCTTGTTTAACTGAGCACCTTGTGGTGCTGCTGTTGTTCTACCAAGAGGTGCTGTCAGGCCTTTTTGCTTCATGACCGGCTCGTCATTGTTGCTCTCCAAGAAGAGTAGTGGCATCGGGATGGGCTAAGACGAACAATTAGCAACTAGGGATTGTCAATAACGATGACAAATGCAACTCACCTCTCTTGAAACGTCGTATTTTCGCTCTCCCTTGCCATCCTTTGGGATTACAACTTTGGCCAGGATTAGATAGTGATCAAACAGGAGAGCGTGGGAGTCGACCCATCTCATGCCCTTAGATCCCATCCTCTGCAACTCGCCTTGTATGATCAATACTCTACCAAGATGGTCCAAGTTTAAGATTGACTGAAAGCCAGGCCGCAGGACCAGCATTCGATCCAACTCCATCATCTCCACTCTCTTGTTCGTTTCCGCCACCTTTGCATCGCACTCGTGGGTCACAGCTTGAATCTCCTGAATGGCCTTCTGTAGGTTTGTCTTTTCTTCGCTGTCCCCAACCATCTTGTGTTCCACGCTCTGCAGCAAGAGGATATAGCGCTGGAGACGTTGCAATGGCGTGATAAGGAAGTGGGTCCAATCCTGTTTAAACGATGACTTGTGTTTCTGCTTGTCCTCCAAGAACCTCTTGAAGAGCAAATTCTTGTCGGCCTCCTTTCTTACCATATACGTGGCTCGTGGATAACCGGTGCCAAATTCGATATAGTCTGATTTAGCCTTGCGGATCCATTCACGAAATATGTCGCTGAAGCCGACGATCCACGGACCTTGTTCTTGCTGGCGATATTTGAGTTGTGCCAGGAGGTGATCCTTGTTAATGCGAAGAACAGTGTCAAGCTTTCCAAACACGGCAGCCAAGAACTTGTCTCGTCTATCAGGATGGATGATGGGTGGATTTCTCGTACGGAGATCATCTCTATAAAGGGTTCGAAAGATGTCAAGCTGCTTGATGTAGTTTTCTTCGCCAGTGACAATTTCGTGCAGGATGTTCTGGCGCTCGACCTCCTTCTTGGGTTTCGATTCCCAGTCTTCTTTGTCCAAGCCGTAAAAGACATTCCAAGCGTCGGCCCCCTCGACCTCGTCTGAAAGAACTTCCAAGTCAACCTTCTTCAGGGTGCGTGTGCAATGATAAGCATAACACCGGCCACTCAGCTCAATGTCGTGGACCTTGGGAGCATAACAGCCCGAGCCCGACAGCTGCCACAGCACACCTGAGATATGACCATCCCCAAACTTGACCCACTCCTCATCAGGGAGAAGCACTTGTGACTCCAGCATGCGAGCCACGATTTGACTGCTCAGCGCTTCAGCATCTGCAACATTCATGGTGGGAATTTTGAACACGAAAAGATTTGTCACGGCTTCCTCAATTGTCTTTTCTCGAAGGTCCAATTCGCCCTCACCCATCATGCGGATCCAGGCTTCAATCCCGCTCAGCGCCCATGGCTCCAGACATCTATTGAACTCCGCGGGAGAGAGCTTTGAGGGTACAAACTTCTTCTTTCGCCCACTTGGCAGAGTGATGCTATCGAAAGCACCGGCTGGTGCCACGGGTGTCGGGTCATAGTCAGAGAAAGTCGGACCTTGTTGTGCAACCTGATGGCGATGCAGTTTCTTTCGTTCTTCCGCCGCATCCGTTCGGGATCTTGCAGGGGCGTGAACTTGCGGAGTATGACTGTGACCACCGAGAGATATGGACCTCTCCGGATGTAGTATCTGCTGCCCACCAGAATGATAGTACGCTTCAGGACCTTCGGCCTGGTAATACCGTGCATCTGCGTTCATGGAATGGGACTGTTGATGCTGGGAGCGAACGCTATTATGGACCGAGAGCATCGAACTGCTATCGGAACTGGGGCCTGGTGGCAGAGCCGGAAGGGGCCTGGTTGAAATGCCAGGATGGTAGAAGAGATCCTGATACTCCTCTTTTGAGGGCGACTCAGTACCACTCTGCTGCGAATGTATGGAAACTCGCTCTTCCCGGTCTTTGTCAAAACTAAGCCGGTGAGGCTCTTGCAATCCGCCCGTACCGCCATAATCCATTTCAGCATTCCTAAACGCTGCGGCATTGTCATAGTTCTCCCGGAGTGAGTTATAGTACCCAGGAGTTGGTAGCGGCCGAGCTCTGTCTTGCACGGAAGATGATCCGAGAGAGGCATGGTTGCTGCTCGACCCGTCCCAGTCCGTTCCACCAAAGTTGCTCCTATTATTTTGACCCTGCTCCTCAGAAGGAGGAGGAGGAAGAGGAGGAGAAGGATCGATGGGGTTAGTTTGAGGGTTGATGGGTGTGCCGCTGTATCTGAATGTATTGCCACTGAAGCGCTGGTCATCCAGCTCGGCTTGCCGCATTGCCAACACGCCTGCTGTGCCCTCGGGATCATCATCGTCATCTTCGTAGCTCGATTGGGTTGGTATTCCGCTGGGAGAGTTTCCTCCCGGCGAATGGGTCGAGGTAGAGCTATATGTGCGTAACCGTTGGGCCTGTTCATCCGATATCTGGTCATTGATTGGTGATGGCCTACGGTGTGGACGGTATCCATCCCCACCCAACCTGGCATCAATGTCCTGCATAAGCTGCTCGATATTTTCATCGTCATGCGCCGACGACCGGTCGTGCTCACCCCAAAGCGTCGTCTCTTCCGGCACATCCTCCATTGGGCGATGGGGTAGCGGAGCGTTCGTTGGATGTCTCTGGAGTCCAGGTGATGTCTGAGGCTGCGAGAAGGGAGAGGTGCCCGGCGAAGTTTGCGAATCTGAGCGCTGGCGGCTATGGAATGGACGTTGGTCGTTGGAGGTGGCGTAATTCGGACCTACTGGAATGTGTGAAGTCGACGGGTAAGGAGCTTGATGCTGTGTTTGATGTGCTCCAGCTGGATAGGGAGCAACTCCATTGGCATGATATCCGGTGTACTGAATGTTTGCATTATGAGTAGGCGGGTCGTATGTTGGGGTTGAAACTTGAGAGCTGGATCCGGCGACTGATGGTGGGCTAGTGGAAAACGACTGTTGGTAACCAGAGGATGGAGAATATACTTGTTGTGGAAATGTTGATGAGTACGCCCCCGGTGGCGACTGTCCATAGCTCGGCGAGGTCGCTGCTGGCATGTAGCCCGGTTCATGCCCATGAACCCCATACCCGGCGTATCCATGGTATGTATGTTGCCTCTGAGGAGGAGGTGCGTTTGTGATGGCGTAAGCGGCGGGATTGTAGGTTGGGGGGGTGAAGTTGGTGGTTGGCGGGGACGGGGTGTTGTAAGAGCCAACATTGGAGGTAGAAGAGCGCGAAGATGGATGAGATTGGTGATGGAGCGAGGTAGATTGCGATCTTTGAAAGCTGGCCGAAGCAGAGGGAGCAAAATTCTGAGGATTATATGCCGACTGTGACGGAGTCGGAGGAGTCGGGTCTTGATACTGATGCTGATAGCCGGACAAGGCGCTGTTGGTGGAAACATAGCGACCGATGGGTGGATTGCCTCCTCCAACAGGGCTTGTCAAGAACAGCTCGTCTTCGCCGCCACGACCTGCCTGGCCAAACGATGAGGTTCGATTGTGACTCCGATTGTGGTATGCCGAGTCGTCGCCCGTGTTGAAGCTTGGCCGCCTGCCGACGCGGGAGTCTTGCTGATCAGCTTGCTGGCCAGTTATGGAGTACTGGACGGGCGGTACTTGGCCGTAGCGGCGCTGGTCGTCGCTGTGGAAAGACATGTCGGTAGCGATTCGAGGGGCTTGCAGCAAATGCTGCTGCCGCTAAGGGAAGGAAAGCCGTCGAGATTGATGTTTGTTGGCGCACAGTCAGTCGCACAAAGTTGGACTCGAGGTGTCAGTGTCGGAAGTGGTGTAGTCGACGGTGTCGAAGGTGTCGCAGCTGAACCCCGCGGGTCAACGTTGTCGCGCCGAGAGCGCGAGCGAGCGGCGACTCGGTGCTTGGAAGCGGGAACAGGGATAGGGATGGGCTGGTGGTGGTGGTAGTGACCGCCAGGGACATAAGGACCCCATCGAAGACTCCTCTCTCTCCAGCTACCACGTAGCCACGATGGAGGATTCAAGGGTGCGTCCACCGGGGAATAGTTGACAATAGCTGACAGTATGCGATGACGTTGGGCGGGTTTTTCCAGGAGATACCAAGCAATGCGCTGGGCTAGCACCGAGTCCTGAACGCAAATCGAATCCAGGAAATGTAAGAGGAAGGCATGAAGCTGCGGATCGGTGTGCGTACGGAGTAGGGCAACTTTTTAGCTGAATAAGGCTGGCATCCAAGCATCGCACAGTACTGTGCAGAGCAATGACGACGGAGCGACAGCCTGTAACTTGGTGCAAGTCTGCCCAGACAGGGGGCCTGGCGTTGATTTGTGGAGTCCCGGCCGGGCAAACTTGGGGTACTTGGATACCAACAAAGCGAGCCCCAAGAGTATCAGCGCTGAGCACTCCAGGGCAGACGGCATGGATACACGTCAAAATACTCGTGCGGTACCTGTGTCAGTCAATTTCTGTAACAGCTCCTGCCTGGGTCCATCCGAGTTTTTGAGGCTCAAGGCTTGAGGCTTGATCGCGGCAGCTGCAGCAAAGCGAGAGTGCTTTGGGCAGCAGCTAAATAAGCAAGAGACTTCTGCCACGACGGACGAATTGACCTTTGTGTCGTGTAGTACACGGAGTATCGTATTGAACGGCTTCAAGAACAAGCCAGCCACACTGCCGGGCGTACGGGCACGGGGTACTCCGCAGGTGCGGATGAGTTCGGCGTGGTTTGAGGCTGAGCACGCGGGAATTAGCCCAGTTGACGGCTATGGGCAAGAGGGCTCCAAGAGCCGAGCCTGGTTGATCAGGCGAACGAACGACTTGCCACATCACCAGTTACCACCACATGCTGCGCATCTACCTGCGCATCTACAAAGCACCTGGCACCCAACCGGCCAACCGCATCTTGATTAGTTAAATCACTGACCTGAGAGGCAGTGCATGTCCTAGCAGCATGCAGCCAGTGAAATGCTGCTCGACGCCCGGATATTGTTCTCTTTGTTCATTTTGCTGTGCGTTGCGCGTGCAGAGTCCTATTGCCTCGTCTGGGCACCTCTGCAAGTCACGACGTCACCTCGGCCGAAGTGGTTTGGAGCGCACCCGGAGGCCCCTCCAGCTCACACTGTGGCTTGTGGCCTGGAACATGCCGATGACGACGCTGACAGAGGCACCCTGACCCTCCTCTATCCTCTGTCTAAGTACGTACTCCGTAAGTTGGCCCACTATCTTCCAGAGGGCCAGGCATCCAGGTCGGCGTGCCCCTTCCCTCGTTCGTTTTGATACTCAGGTGCCAAATGTCTTACTCCGCAGCTACGAGATGCAATTCGTCCATGGTGCTGTGCCGAAAGGATGAAAAACCCGAAATTAGCAGTATTCATATTATCGATGATTTTCCTGCGCGGAAATTCTTCTGTGACTTACCTCCCGATTATGGCTGGGGTAAGATAACAGTACGGAGTGGTTCAGGATGGGCAAGAACGGGCAAACCCCTCCCAAAAAGAAAGTCAAAGTTTCGTCCGGGGCCAGCTCAGACGCCAAGCTGAGCATACTGAAACACGTTGTCAATAACCAGCTGTCAGAATTAGCGAAATTCTTCATTGTGCACGTCATGGGAGAGACCTCTATGCCGTGCGGAGTACGGAGTATAATAAGTCGTGTTGCACATCTATGGCTCACATCGTCCGTCCTACGCTGCAAGTAGAGGAGACTGCTCCAGGAACATACGGAAAGTCCGCCATCACTGTCCGGTAATTCACCAAAAATGCTCCTAATTATAAAACATATCATCAGACGATTCGTGAGCGGCTATTTTGGACACGCGGGTCTTGTACGAAGGAAATCTATTTTGCTTGCTGCCGACCGGGGCCATCCACTTTTCCTTTTGGACTTACCACATCCAGCCAATTACCACTTTAGGTAACCTTCCCCTTCTGGGCGGGCGGCAAAGTTAGTTATACTCCGTACTCCGTAGCCTCCTGACAAGAAACGATGTATCCGTGTAAGTTTTCGTGCTTGCTTCTTGTGTCCTGCAGTATTGCTCAGTTCATTATCTCCCGATTGTGAGACCAGAAGCGCTTGGCGCTGTTGGGCTCGGTCAGCACAGCAAGCTAGGTATCAGCAGGAATCGATTGATCTAACTAATCGACAAGACAGTATCATAGTCTACAAATGACCAGACAAATACGATTTTTAATATCGAAACGCATATATACATGTAAATATATGCAGTCCTGAGTCCTGCCGATCCGATCGTCAAAGTATGGCCAGTGGCCGCCTTAGCGTACCAATACTACGGCAAATCTCCTTGCCTGTCTATAATTGCCTCCTTCATAAATGGGCTCCGCGATCTAATCTCCTTCCCCCATCTAACGACCACAAACGGAGTAGCAACAAGGGCCAAAGAGACGAATGCAAGAAGTGTACTGGCCCACTGAAACCCAATGTTTGTATACATGGCCGACGCGGCGAGAGGGAGAAAAGCGATAGATGCGTTCTCGACCAACCCAACGGCTGCCAGAGCGCTGGCCGCATACTTGGCATACGCATCAATGAGGTAGTTTGCAATGCTGATAACGACAGCAGTGGTTCCAAAACCTACCATAGCTAAGCCAACGGTGATTGCCATCCAGTGTACGGTGGAGTATGCGGCCCATCCATACACAAGCATTCCGCCAGCAATTCCGATGAATCCTCCGATAATTGCCGCATATAGCCTTGCTTCGGGAATGGGTGTTCCTGGAATTTCAGTGTTTCGAGCAGCAGAAGATTCATACCAGTAGTGGTTAGTTAGTAGAGAAAGCCCTGCTCCCAGAATTTCACCAATGACAATAGCGCTCTGGACGTACCCTGCCTGGATTGCGTCCCAACCATAAAGCTCGCGATACACTTGTCCCACAGAATGGGTAAACAGGTAAATTGTTCCCAGACTGAAAGCAGCCCAAATAGCAGCAATAAAAACCACCGATTCCGTGAACAGCATATACAGCGGCCGCTGCAGACTATTCATGATGAGCCGGCCCAGTGGTGTAGGGTCAGACTCCTCTACTGTGAGTGCATTTCCTCCCTCATGGCGCATTTTTTTGGCCTTGCATCTCAAAAGAGCTGATGCGCGACTCTCGGGAAGACCAATGAAAATAATAGGGAACAGGGCGGCCGTCATAATCAACTCAATGTAACCGATCCAACGCCAGGAGAGAAATTGAAGTATTGTCGCCCCAATCACCGGGCCAAGACTCGTCGCACCGAGATACACCATAACATATAGACTCACCGGCGCACTTCTGGCTTTGTCTCCTTGGAAAACATTTGATGCTATGCTGGCGACGGCGTCGCTCATAAGTGGAACACAGCCGCCGGTGAAGAAGCGAATCACTACAAGTGTTGCAAAGTTTTGAGCCAGTCCGATTGGAACCAGCAGGCACATGAAGCAGAAAAAGGTGCCCAGCAACACGGGCCGAACTCCCAAGTCTTCCATTGCTGGGAACAGGATGAGCGGAAATAGTGCCGCTCCCACACCCCAGGACGTGGTCATCCAGTATGGATTTGGGAAAATGGAATCAGATATGCCAAACTCCTCAGCAATAGCCGCATGCGCAACCGAAAGGATAGTCCCGTTCATGGAGCAGGTAAAGCTCGCAATAAGCCCAAGCCCAACTGCCCACCATTTCTTCCACAAAGGCCAATTGAAAGGATCTCGGGGATCATCTGGCCCATCCCAGGTGACAATCACAATGTTTGATTCATGAAAAGACACTCCTGTTTGCGCAGCGAATCAATACTTGTTCCAAAAATGGAGGGATGTTGTTGACTACTGACCTTCAGTCGGCAATTGCTTTGATGCGCCTTTATCAGTTATGAGTCCGCACATCACATTGGACAGGTTTCCCAGATCATTCGTAGTGATGTCTGTGGTCATTACATCCTCTTCAGCTGGACTTTGTTGGTGGAACACATCAGCGGATGCTGTGACGGTCGTGGCCATGGTTTGGTTAGTTCACACCTGAAAGAGACGAGGCAGCTGCGAAGAATCTCAGAAATGTAAATATAGAAATATGGAAATATAAATTTTGATCATCGCACATAATAATCATTTCTCCATGAGTAGATGTTGAATTCAATAATCACGTGCAGCAACCCAGCGAAAGCCAGCGATCTGGTGTCATAGCCCCTTTGGTACAGTCTCCAGCACACTACGCGATGGAGGTTTGGACGACCTAAAGAGGTAATTGAACCAACTGGGAAAGAAGCCGAAAATAGTAATTGGCTGTTAGTTGCCGGGGTAAGACGCCCCACCAGTTGTCAGCCGAAGCTTGTGTTCTGTGTTAACAAACAAGTCGAAAATGTGCTGCTATTTAGGGATCAACTTTAAGCCGGCAGACACGACAAAATGCGGACAGAAGCGACCCCGTATCGAGCGACTACAGACGAATAACCGACTAGTTAGCTACCCTCTCGGAGTGGCTTCTCACACCGCTTTCTATACTTTCAGCCTGGTTTTTGAGGTTCAGCCCGTATGAATAGACCCTGTCGTATCTCCAATGCGGACGTTTTGATCGACTTGGCAAATTCATTTTCTGGCTTTTCACGAAATGCCTCAAATACAGCTGTCTTGGCAGCCGGGGTACTCTCTATCCAGGAAACCCGCAAAAAGGCCAACACCCCGCAGGGCCAACAAGGGACCATCTAGGGAAACAGGCCGACCCCAGCATTTCGAATTCATCTTCGAGCACCCTATGGGAGACCCGGCGGAAGAATTAGTGTCATCTGTCAATGCCATCGCAAATTCAGGGAACGCCGGAAACTCCGGCGAGCTGGAAGATGACAGCCACGGAGGCTTAAAGTCGAATAGTGAGCGTCCATTGCCACCGGCCAACCAGCCAAGCAATGGACAAATCATCTTGGCGGAGGATCATGGAACTTATTCTCCCTTTAAGCTCGCTGAGCCAACCGCTTCTTTCGCGGAGACGCCCAATCAGGCCCGGAGTGATATAATGGTCAGACGGGCGGATGAATGGCAAAGTTTTGAAGCGACTGAAGCGTCATCAAGTGGTACCCTACTGCAGGGCTTTTGGGCTGCTGATAGCTGTCCTGGGGCTTCCAATATGCGGTCGACCCCAACTGCCACTATTCCAAGTGTACTGTACAATAGCTTAACACATCGGTATAAACCCGTATTGGATAGGTGTATGGTACTCTACACTTGCATACCCCTTTGCCGCACGGTTCAGTTTACTAAGAAGTCCTTCTTTAGATAACAGGGAGTTTTGCAAAATCCCATTGACGTCCGATCTGGCCGTAAATCCGTTTCAATACCATATACATCTTAATTCAGAACCCATATTTCTAGTTCACGCTGTTATGGCTCTAGCTGGCCATCACGTTCAAAGCAAGTCCGCACAGAGTCATCGCTATATGGCAGTTCAGGCTCTCCGGGAGAACCTTGATTCTTACAGTAACATTAGAGACGCTTATTCCATGCTTGACGCAATCATTGTGCTTTTCTCACTGGATGTTAGTGATAAGCCGCGTGCATCTTACATCTGGTCCTCGCTGACGGTGGACACCAGGAGACACAGTCCGCGTTTGGTAATTGGAGCACACACCTTATGGGAGCATACAGTCTCCTCGAGGCTTGTGGTGGTATCAAAGTATGGACTATGTCGACTCGGGCAGTGGTTCAGGTAGGAATGCTTACATGGTACGTGGGAACCGATGATGCCAATCCATTTGGACTTACAGCTGACTTCGGCAGGTGGGACGCCATAACAAGCCTCGTCTCCCAAGAGGAATGTGTTTTCCCTTACGCGTATTTCGAAGCTATATCATCAAAGTATCCTGATTGTAAATGGAGCTATTTTGGACTATGTGGGTGTCCTTTTGAGCTTGTCCAAATCGTAATGAGGCTCGCACGGATTAGTGCGGAGAAACGAAAGTCAGCTTCTATGCAGTTTGTTACGTTTGATGTTAGCATCATATCAGAAATCGAGCAGCGACTTGAGTTATGGCATCATGTTTCCTCAGGTCTAGTTCAAAGCGAAGAAAGTATGCAACTAGATCAAGACTGTATGCACTGCTCTGAAGCCTGGAGGAACGGCCTACTCCTCTACATATACAGAGCATTTCACTGGCAGCCTGGGACCAGCGCTACAATGTGCATTTTGCGCCGCGCCAGGGTTATCATTGATCATGTCCTGGCATGTCGCGACGGAAGCATGATATGTAGGCAGGCTTTACTACCATTATTTTTTGCTGGGTGCGAATTAAGAGACCAGTTATTGCGCAGAAATATTATAAGTCTCTGTTCTTCTTGGAATGAAAGGACTAGATATGGTGTGTTTGGCAGCGCCATCCCGTTGCTGGAAGAAGTCTGGGCAGAGCAGGAGAAGAAAGGATTCGAACATGTTTGGTGGGGTCAAGTGATTGATAAGCAGCATATGACTCAGTCTCATATGCCCCTTCGGATGAGGCTCTGCTTCGGTTAGTCGAGAGTGGCTTAATTGCACGGCCGGCAAACCACGAGTTGCAATGTTATGCCACTGAGGAGTGGGCGGGGAGTGCGGCGACCCATTACAATGATGAAAAAAGCGACCGCTGCATCTGCAAATTTGACAACTACCATATAAATTAAAAGGTGCGAACAAAGATCGAGCACATGAGGCCTAGCTTGGGATCATGGTCCGTAAGTGGTTGGAAAATGCGAATGACATTAACCAGGTCTTAGGTCTTACTAGCAGCTTTCCCGGCGCTGAAGAAAACTCATAATTTTCAGGCCCCACGGTTGTACTATAAATTTCATGCAAGGACTGATCTGTAGGAATTGGCAAGTAAATGCTAGTATGCTAGTATGGTGAGCGATCCGAGATATCTTCCTATCATGTAGTTGCGTTTAAAGCATGGCGGTCCGCTCTCCCAACCGTCGGGTTGTCTCACTCTTCTCGGAGTCCTGTTGTGGTGACGACTTTCAACAGGAAACATCAACATGCACGTCTCTTCAGTACTTCTTGGTCCAGTGCTTCTACCGTCTCTGGCGCACCCTCACACCAAGACTCGGTCTCTGAACTGGTAGAGAATGATGATATCCCACAAGAGAGGACTTACTGGTACGAAAAGATCAAGCATAATGACATCAGTCCCTTTATCATTCAAGGTAACAAGTTGAAGGTGCACTGTAAGGTCACAGTCGACTTCGGCGCCGAAAGGTGACGGCGTGACAGATGATACGGATTTGATTCAAGCGGCTCTGAGCTACAGAAACGGGACCACGCTTCGAAAGAGCTCCGCATGAGGAAAAACCGGTGCACCGGTCGTTGTGTACATGAACAGCGGCACATACCGTATCACGAAGCCGCTGTATCACTACACTGATACTGTCAGGATGCGTGATCTCAACGAGCAAGCCTGTTCTCCAAGCTGCTGATACCTCCTCGGACAACTTCAAGTTTCTCCTATACGAACATGACGACAAGTACAACTCGACAATCAATTTATGCATCGGCCGGAAGAATATTGTTCTGGATTCATCTCATGTCCCGGCAAAGCGGAATATCATATTGCTCAACTGGGCTATCCGCTAGTTAGAACATCCATTGATCAATGTGCTTTTCCACATGGTAGAACGGGGTGTTGGCCATACCAGTCTGTCAATGCCGGAGAGCGGCTCGCCTCTCATCATGAACCATTTCCCCGCCAGCCCATCAATCGCCGGCGGATTCCTCGTCGAGTCCATAGGAACTTGGCATAACGGTATCGGTTCCAAGCACAATTCCCTGTACCAGATGAATATCCATAAAGCAAGGAACGTTTTTTGTTTGGATTCAAGCAGAGTGAAAAACCTTATTGGCAGAACAAGAATTCCGGACTCTTGGCACCAGCTCCGTGGGAGAAACTCACCGCTCAGTAGCGATCCTGATTCAGCTGGTATGCTAAGGACGACGCGCAGTTTCGAATGACTGCGTATCAAATTGTCACCAAGTCGGCGGCTGTGAGCATTTACGGCCATGGATACTGGAAATTCTTTAACGGAATAAACCGAACAGGGTGCAAGGAAGAGTGCGAGGAGAAGGGCGTCATCTATGAAGAAAACACTAGGCTTTATAGTTTTGATGTAAGCACCCACAAGGTTATTTTTTTCTGTCGTCCCTCATAGACTTATCTTATAATAAAAACACACATTCAATGCCGGTTATACCATGCCGGAGAACATTAGCCAACGATACCTTGTCATAGTAATCTGCGGACTATCTAACAAACAATCTTCTGCATCTTGCCTGGGTTGCTGGCGAGCGCTTCTCATTCTTAAAAAAAGTTGAGTTTGGTGACATGCCGAATGGTATGTGGGCTGTTGTACGAGAGGCATTAACTCGTGAGGGCATTTCTTGCAAGAGGGGATTAATTTACAGATGGGGGAAACACGACTACTAGCGGCAGTGATGAGACGTCAGTATAGGTAACATGTACTCATTCAATTCTACAAGCTGCTTTTACTATATTTGCCTTGGCAGAAAATTTCCGTGTCCGATCGTGTCCATGTTGATACACTACTTCGGATCACTACCAGGTGCAGTTCATATGCTGACACGAAAGTTTATTTTTGTTTCGGTCTTTTTGTTTGCTAATTTCTGCTTTTTTAGACGTCTCTTCTGTTTTATATAAGACAAGTCTTCAAAGACTAATAAATAGTTTAATTTATTACTATTGACCTTTTTGCTGTCTTTGGAGGCGAACTCTTACATGAACAAGAGCGTTTATCAAAACGCTAATAGAGCAATGGGCTGGTATCTCCGCGTGGGTTTCATTTTATGGATTCCATTAAAGTATGGGGGCAAGAAGGTTAGAAATAACATGTGCGATATCCGTTTCTCTCCAAATCGCGTTTCATTAAATGCTATCATCATCAAATCAAATGCCTAATAGCTTGTAGTATGCAACATCTCATATATATCAATTACAAGATAATGTCGGTAATCCCGCAGCTTCAAGATCTGCATTGACCTCATCCAGGTGATGAATGAAATGTGCCTGCAAATTATCCCACTGACGGGGGTCTCTCGTGTGTAATGTCCGAGACCCTTCACCCTGGGTCGCCCATTTAGTCAGATACATGGGCACACCAATATGAAACATGAACGCCATTGTGTCTTCGCAGATGACGACATTCTCTAGCTCGCGCGTCGTGGCGTCTTTCCAGGTGTCGTAAGTTTCGCCATGAGGCATGTAACTTGCCTCGTAGCTGAGTCCTCCACCATCGAGAGCATGACTTGAGCCCCCGTATTTACCGTATACCAAGCCCATGATTTCTGTGCTCATGTTCCGGTGGTAGTAAGGGGGCCGGAACGTGTCCTCCGCTGTGATCCATTTCTTGGTAAAGATGAGAAAGTCGGTCAAGGATACGCCAAGGACTTTAGAAGGGGCTGTCAACACGCAGTAAATTGTTGGGTCGGCCTGATCCTTGTTTGCGTTGGCCATGTTGACAAACCTCCCTAAGGCGTACTTGAAAGGTACCAGATTCCCGTGCCAAGCTACCACATCGAATGGTGAATGGTGTTGTTGGCAGTTGTGCAGGCTTCCTGCGAGCTTGTTGGTTATTGTCCACAACGTCTCGTCTACGTCGAAGCTTGCGACAGGTGATTCGAAGTCTCGAGGAAGAGCTAAACCGTTGGAGCCCACTGCGCCGAATTCCGGAAGTTCGTAGTGGGTGCCAAAAATCTCTTGTATGTAGCCCCTGGACGGACCGTCTGGCAAAAGGACTCGAAATCGAATACCGGCCGGGATTACTAAGATTTCCCCCGGTGGTACCATCAACCAGCCGAGCTCAGTTTGTACATTGATTCTTCCTTGTTGTGGCAAGATGAGCATTTCTCCATCGTTATTGGAGAACGCAGAGCATTCCATTGATGCATTCGCGGTATAGATGTGTATCGCGAGTCCCTCGCGTAATGTAGGATCCCCTTGTCCTCCTACTGTGCGGATGCCCTGGATAAAATTGATCCCACCTGAGGCTGATGAGGGATCATGAACCTCTGGAATTGGGAACGGATCCCAAGATTGTTGGGATGCAACGAACTCCACCTTGCTGTTGGCCGCTGAGAAGCATGATTCAATCTATCACAAAATTAATAGATATATACCAAAGTAATTGACGGGATTAGCCGCCTACGTGAGTATTCAGGTTATGGGCCCGCGATACCTGGCCGTGGGCTACTGAGGGCCTGATCCTATACATCCACGTATGCCGAATTGCGTTTCGGGAACTGATAACAGGGGCACCGTTCAATTGCTCTGAATACAGATCATATTTGACCCGCTGAGGGACGTTCTGTCCCACGGGCAGTACATTCGGAACAGCCTCTGAGGCAAATCGGTTCCCAAATCCAGTTTGGTATCTGTGTGGATCAAAGGAAGAAGGCTCCGTCAAAAATGCGACGTTGGCCGTAGCTGTCATCTTGCCAGTTGCCATTTTTTTTTTTGGGAACCTGACGCTTCCAGGTGATAGGAACTGTCAAAAGAGAGTTCTTCCAATGCACTCGACGCACTTGTAGCGTGAGTTTGGAGAATAGGTCGACTGTGTCCCGGACAAAGCTGTTGCATCCAAGACTCTATCTGGCCGGCAGCTCACCCAAACAAAGTCAAGAAGTACTGCCACCACAGTTATAGTTGGTGCTGTCAACTGAGAATCGGACTCTTGCCGAGAGCTGAAGCCAGTGCGTCTGCCGGGTTGACAGTGTATGTAAGAGTCAACACAAAGTTTGGTTTAGGTCGTCCTCTTTTACGGTGATGGATGGGGGGACAATCGACCTTGGCTGCCACCGCCAGACACATACTCTTCCGTCGGTAAGCTCGGAAGCACCATGTCAGAGTTATTGGAAAGACTCCTGAGACCTCTCAATTAATTAAAACACATCCATTTCGATCATTCAGAGTCGGTTCCCCCATGCGCCTTGTTTATCGTAGCGTAAAAACCTACTAATACTTGGGGTCCGCAAGGCCCCATAATCATGGCTGGGCTTCTGGGCTGCTAGCTCCGAATTTGCCTTTGATAAGATGCTCTGCAGGTCTTTGCTTTAGGGCGCGCAGAATTGCCGGCGGCAATCCTGCCTTTGCGCCCGCAGCGTCGGTTCCGTTTATTGGTCCTCAAGCACGTCGCATCGTGTTCCACATGGGGGGTCGTCTGCCATGGTGACACGCTAGAGGCTGTGTAGGACTTTGATAAGCACATCTTTGTCACAATGGCTACCTTTGGATTTAAAGGTCGAGGGTCGTCCGCCAAGAGCTGAGCTGACCACAAAAAATTTTCAGCATCCAACGCAAGAGAAGGAAGGAAGCCCTTCCAAGATAGCTTTTTACAGTCTGAACTTGTGGCTCAGTTTGTCCAGCCAGAGCGCTACTCTTCTTGGAGCCCGACAGCAAATGCATATTACGTGGAATAGCAATTTGTGCGAACGAAGAGAGCTTAGTAGAGGACTTGAGATTTTGATTTGCATCCAGGCTCCGCCATAAAGTGCCGCTGAAGGTCATTCCGGCTTGTTTCGTTACACGCATCATGCTTGGTACGGCACAGCCTGCATGAAATCGGCTCCATCTACCTGGTTAGTAGCTATCTGATTTGAATTATTGGTAATGGTGTCGGCATGTATAATTTGAGGTGCCGCATGTCCTCCCTCATCCGGAGCAAACGGCTAGGTAATGCACTCACAATCTGTCAGAACAACGTGCCGTGGCTCCTTAGTGTTGTCTTGCAAGGGAATTGGCGTTGAACTGACAGCTCTAATCATGTATAGCGGGCAGCTTGCGGGGCCGAGCACTCCGTACTAGTTGGAGGCCGAATTGCTAGGCACCCAACAAAAGCCGTATATTCTAGATCGCGAAGGGCCATTGTACTTGTCCTCGTTGACGCGATGTGCGCCTCAGCATTGAAGGGAACAGTGCAATCCTTTGAAGGCATGATGCAGACTCATGGCCGTACCCCGAACATACTCCGAGTTCGACGGGATCCAGGCATTCAGCTCGTACAGCTCGTGTTGGTGGATGACATGATGGTAGTATGCCACTGTCGATCAAAGTTCGTGTGTGCCAGGCTCTGCTGTGATTTTGTCGACCAGACTTCGGACAATGGTGACAGGCAAGGTCATGAGGACGCTTCCCAATGCTTCGATCGAGGTCGTATATGCGTGTAATACTGACCGCAATGTACGGAGTACGGAGTAGGCTAAGTCATTTAACGGAGTGTAACTACAATATCGGCAATCTGCAGTCTGACTAAAGTCCTTACCAGGCAGGTGGACAGCCACAGCAGCTGTGCCGGCTGCTCACCAAATCGCTTGGCGCGGCACTGCCCACTCCACTGCCAACCCAACTCCCGATGCCTCCAGGGGATCCCCGCACTTTTGCTTCGTGACAACATCGTGGCTTCTCTCTGCTCCTCTTTGTGTCTTCGTCCCAGCTAGAGAACCACCTCCCCACACTTCTAGCCCTCCTTTGAAACCAACTGCCAAACCAACAGCCCACACACCTCACCCCGGTTATTTACAAACATTTAGCGGCCTCAGTTCTTGGGAAAGTGTGGTGCTTGCTGTCCCACTAATAACTACTCAATTCTTGCAGAGCGCAAGCCTCTGTCGCTAGCTAGAGTGATAAGGCTTGCTGCGTCTCTGGCCTTGTGGATGCCCACAGAGCACATACCCGCAGCATCCGTGCCTTATACCACCGACCAATCCGTCGCTTACCAGTCTGTGCGGCAGAGACAGATTCATCAAGTTGAAAATGTCTCTTTCAAGTCTTCTGGGTACTGGGTCCTACACCGTTGCGCTGGCCCTCGTGGTCGGTTTAGGTGTGAGCCTTATAGTGTTATCAAGACTGCGTCGTGAAGATCTCCCGCTGCCCCCCGGTCCACCGGGGGAGCCAATCCTGGGCCATTTGCGAATCATACCTACAGACAATCCAGAATATGCTTACATCAAATGGTCTGAGGAGTATAAGTCGGACATACTATCGTTCAATGTCCTGGGACAACCAATCGTTGTATTAAATTCGGTACGGTCCGCGGTGGACCTACTCGACAAAAGGGGGGGAAACTATTGCGACAGACCCAAATTTGTTCTATTTAACATTATGGGCTTTCGTAAAACACTCACTTTCTTAGGATGGGGGCCGGCCTTCAAATTGCACCGTCGAATTCTCCAACGAAGCTTTCAAAAAAGCAACATCACTCAATACCACTTTATCCAGCAAAGGGAAGCTGCCTTGATGGTACAGAGCATTTTGGCCAAACCCGATGCATGGAATACTGCCATTAGACGGTTTTCCACTGCGGTTATTTTGGAAATAGCCTTTGGGATAACCGTGGAATACGATGACGACCCTTGGATTCAGCTTACTACCCACGCCAGTTATGCTATAGCACATAGTGGTGCTCCTGGCGGCACGCCCGTTGATTTCTTTCCGTTTCTCAGATACCTGCCGTCATATTTTCACGACCGGTCCCTAAAGTTTGCTCAGAAGTGGAGGTGGGCTATTTCTGACTTGCATGACAAGCCCTTTACAGCAGTATTGCGCAGCGCTGAAGTAAAACCTTCTTTGATTCGAAATTTGCTTGATCAGAGACGACGGCAAATCAACAATAAGGAACAACCAGAGCTTTCAGATGAAGATATCCAAGGGGCAGCTGGGGTCGTCTTTGCTGCCGGCCAGGACACAACTTGGGCCACCCTGACCGTCTTTATCCTGAATATGCTGTTACATCCCGATATTCAGGTCAAAGCACAATCACTGCTAGACACAGTTGTTGGCCGCAACAGGCTGCCGACTTTCGAGGATCGGCCGCAGTTGCTGTATATTGACTATATTGTTCAGGAAACACTCAGGTGGTGTCCTGTCTCGCCAATCGGAGTGCCGCACAAATCACTAGAAGACGACGTTTACAATGGGATGCGCATTCCCGCTGGCTCTCTCGTTTTTGCCAATGCCCGAGCCATGACTCACGACAAACAGACTTATACAAATCCAGACGATTTCAACCCCGATAGATACGCACCAGTGGAGATGGGTGGCCTGGGAGAGCCTTTTCCAAATGGCCAGTTTGGCTATGGAAGGAGGATATGTGTTGGTATGCATTTGGCTGAAGCTAGTGTGTGGATTGTTGCTGCGGCAATACTGAGCACCATGTCTATTCAAAAGGCCGTAGATGAGAGTGGCAACGAAATAACTCCAGAGGTGGAGCTAACAAACGGCTTGACTAGTCACCCGAAGCCGTATCAGTGTCGGTTTGTGGCTCGAGATGAAGTCAGCGCACAAGTTATACGGGGCGCCACGGTATGATGACTGATTGCCAGTGGCAACTGACAACATGATGGATTCGACAGAGCAGTAGCTAGCTAGTTTGTTTTGAAGAATCATATTGACATGTTCTTAAACGATGTCATGACCGTACAGGTCCTATGTGAGCCTTCCCTTTCTTGAGGAGCCAACCCCACAGACCAAGCACGATAGGAACACACACAAAACTAAACACCAAGCTCCCACCAAACACCAACGCATGATAAGTCCACGCATTCTGCACATCCAAACGAACAACTTGGCAAACAATAGCCCAAGGCAGCACATAGAGCAAGTTGCTTGCCAGACTCTGCCAGAGGTACCACTTTGGCCTCGTCGCTAATAGAATAGCAGCCAATTGAGTCGACACCGCGTACAAAATATAACACCAATCAATCGTTTTCCACATATGAGCAGTAACCTCAGCCACATCATCACTCCCGCTCAGGTACTTCGCAAAAGGACGTGCTCCAAACAAAGAAAGAAATAAGCAGATAGGTATCTCGAAAACAAGCGCAATGATAATAGACTGAAACGCTGGTCGCGCAATGCTCCATAAGTCAAATAGTGTAGCTTGTGCGGGAATCGCCGAGCTCGAGAGCCGGCTCTTCCAAAGACCCCAATTATGTCCTACGAAGGTCAAAGTCGTAGCTTCGAGCGCAGAAACAGGAACCATGACCAAGCCCCAGCGAATGGTGTTGAACACACCCCATGCAGTGGCGTACGTGGTTCCTAGGCCAATAATACTGCTGACCAACCAGAGGTACAAGGCATTCCGGACTGCTGATTCAATGAACGTTGGTATTCCAGGCGGGATCAACACTTTTAAAGCATGCATCGACAGTCTCGGCTTGGTGCTCCCATCTTCCCCGTGTCAATGTCTACTACTCACTAGAAAATAGACGAGTCCTCCAAACGCAGCGACCAAATTGCACGTTAATTGCACAGCAGCTTGCATATTCACTGTAGGTTTTAACGAGCCTACGTGAAAGGTGGAGATGAGAAGCAAATCTAGAAAGATATTGACCGCGAATTTGACACTACTGAGCACTAAGGGCACATCTGGTCTGTCCAAGGCTCGAGTGGACGCCGCAACAGCTGCTTCTATGGAGCTACTTAGTGCAGAGAAAGCTGATATACGAACGTACGTTATGCTTTGTTTTCGAACTTCAATAGGGACGAATCCGTTGGCAAAGGCAGTGGCTGCTGCGAGGAGAACGATAGACATGATCAGTCCGAGAAGGGATTGGACCAGGATGAGAGTATATGTTAAGGAGAGACGGTAATGGTAGGGAGCAGAGATGTCGCCGATGGTGGACCATGCCGCTCGGGGTAGACCCTCGTTGATGACTTCGGCAATAGTTGTTATGTAGGTATAGGTGCTGTGTTGTATTTAGACCACTTTGCTTGACGGGATGACTTGATGAAAGAGAGACATACTCGGTTGTAACGACCATTTGTAAATCAATATTAGCAACCCATAATTTGACAAGCGTGCTGTATAAAGCGGGTAGTATGAAAGCGCATATGTTGAAGGACAGCGCGCCGGCGTACCGATCTCGTGACCAGCGAGGTTTGCGCGTGAAGAAGAGATTGCGCATGATACGGTACATAATTCGGCGCAGATTAGCCAGTAGCATACTCCGTACTTCAGGAGATCAAGAGAGATGAAGAGAGATGATTCCATGGCTTAGTGGGCACAGCGTGGTTATGACTTTGCCTGCCGCTTTAATTAGTGCTGGCTGTGTGGCACGACATGCAGGATGTTCCGATTGGAGGCGCACCCTTCTCGTTTGGAACATCCATGCGTGATAGGCGGATGTCGAGTTAAGTACTCCGTAGGAGGCAGACCTTCATAATGATCAACTTCTTCATTCAATGAGCACCAGCCAAAATATGAGGACGGACCGGTCGACTAAATTGCAGTCGATAATGTCGCCACATTGTGAATAATCTCCACTGGGAGAGCCAATTTGTAGCGGCACCGTGATTGTCTGTCTTGGTACACGCCATCATGTCTGGTGGTTCTGCTACGAGTTCGTTCGTTTGCAAATATTGTGGTTTTTATTCCATCCATCTGGCAAGTAATCAGCAGATTGCGATTTTCCCGTTTGAACAACCACATCCCAGCAGTCTAAGGTTGTGATGTACGGAAACTAAATTATTTTAGCGGAATGAAAACCGCTATAATTCTTATAAAATAGGGAAGACTTATATGAATCAGCCGCCAGAATAAAGCAACTGTCTTTTATATCCTATGCAGTATTACTAGGGGCTTATGCGTGCCGTGTAATTCCCATAGAGATACGGAGTGTACGTGGGCGTTTTCCACGTCGCACCCGGAAGCTCTAGCTCTAGCACGTGAGTACCTAGTCGACAATGTTTCTAGAGATCCTCGTATCAATCAATACACCCATTATCTCTCGTCGACTTAATATCAGGGGGAAATTTCGTAGAGCACGACTTGAACTTCAATTGAGTATTCGGGCCAGTGTTGTAGTCTGGCCACTTCTCCCATTGCTTTGCCAGTCAGCGCATTCGGCGGTGCTCAGCACTTCTCGAATCCATCCTTTTTGTGGTCAACAGGTCCAGCCGTCCTAGCAACGTCAACTACACCGCAGTGTCCCGCGCCATGTGCAGGATGGAATTTGTTACCAATCAAGCAGGAACTCGGACCCGAGTCCAGAGCCGGACGCCATATGTGACAGGATTGCCGTTATTGAACGATGGTGACGACAGTGGGTCCTCGACGGCAAACTCTTCTGACCTCTCTGGATGGCTCTGGCTCTTCCGATTATGCCGTGGACTCTGGAAGAACCCCGCCTCTCTCTGAGGCTTCGTAACTCCGCGCGCTCATGGTCCAGTCGCCGCCTACCAACTAGTTGCTCCATGTCCCGACGCGCGAAGAGCGGGCAGGCGGGCGCTGCTGTCGCCGGAGCCCCGTATGAGCTGCTTGGAGGTTGTCATCGATGGAGTCTGGTGGGCGAAATAGTCAACTAATGCCCAGGTCAAGTCTCTCCTTCGTTCAAAACTCCTCCCGCCTGGCTTCTCTCCACTTCTGGTTCTCCTCCAACATCACCAAATCCGCAAGCTCAATCAAACCCCATTGCCTCCATCCAAATCAATATCCGTAACGAAAAACAAAGTAAATCGCCAAAATGGTCAAAGCAGGTGAGAAATGATCGATTATCCACTCAGGCACAAAAGCCGCTTTAGCTTGCGCCCACGTTGCTCTTCTTATAGCCGGTCCTGGTGGAGGAGGGGCAGTCGAGCGAGATTGAGCGAGTTTCTCGAGCTCCTCGTTGGACAATAGCATGTCGGCGAGGCAACCTTGATGGAACTCAGCCCTACCCGTTCGATGTCCCTTGATGGGCTCATATGCAAACCATCTTGCCGCGTGATAATAATGATAGGCTTATTGGCTGACACTTTCTTCTTTCGTGCAGTTGCTGTTCTCCGTGGTGACGCCAAGGTCTCTGGCACCGTCGTCTTCGAGCAGGACTCTGAGTCTGCTCCCACCACTATTACTTGGGAGCTCACCGGCAACGACCCAAATGCTAAGCGCGGCTTCCATATCCACACCTTTGGTGACAACACCAACGGCTGCACGTCCGCCGGCCCTCACTGTGAGTTGACCAGCTAGAGGTTGATCCATCTACGGATCGTGAACACTTGCCTACGTAACTTGGTAATTAAATAGCATGAACTAACCAGCATAATTGCTTAACCACAGTCAACCCCCATGGCAAGACCCATGGCGCTCCCTCCGATGAGGCCCGACACGTAGGTGACCTCGGAAATGTCGAGACCGACGGCCAGGGTAATGCCAAGGGCTCCGTGAAGGACTCTCACGTCAAGCTCATTGGCCCCCACAGTGTCATTGGCGTATGTTTACTTTTATAACCTGCAATGCAATCGGGAGGCATCAAGATTTGCTAACATCACTATAGCGCACTGTCGTTGTCCACGCCGGCACAGATGACCTCGGCAAGGGTGGTAACGAGGAGTCCCTCAAGACTGGCAACGCTGGTCCCCGACCTGCTTGTGGTATGTTATTGCGAGCACTCGCCTATAGTGAGCTAGATCTGACGTGTTACAATAGGTGTCATCGGTATTTCCTCATAAATTCAGCCTCCAGCGTATTAGGCATGGAGATCTCTGGCTTGGCGGGGCATCACTAAAACGGCTCCTACGGCACGCTGAGGACTTATCTAGTAGCAATTAAAATAAGTTTGTAGCTAAAGAGGAAAATTGAATCTGAATCTGCTACCATATGCACTATTTTATGCCTACCAATTAAGATTAACAATCTGTGCTATGCCAACGATGTTGTAGCTCCGTGACGCGAGTTCCACTTAGATGAGGGGTAGGTCCTGCGTACACCACAGCATGACATCACTTCCAAGCTCAGGTATCATATAGTATAGTGAATGATGGGTAGCTGCCTTTCTTTCGCCGCATTATACAAGTTGACTCCAGGAAAAACTTGAGTCACATCAAAGTCCAAAGAGATGGACTAGGGCATAAATGCTGAGCGAAAAATTGCTTTTTATTGGAATGGAATGGGGAAGATTAATGTGATTGTCTACTATGCATACAAGCTACTACAACACCTAAGTATCCACCATAGCTTTCAGAGCTCGACAGTCCTTCCTGACTATAAAATCCGACGCAAGGCAAAGAATAGGTCTGACATGACAGAGTAAGCCCCGATAAAGGCTCCAATAAGTGACTAAAGAAATGGACATAGGATACATTTGCTACTTAGATATACTTCACCACCAGTCACCGACTCCTTTCCTTAGCATTCTTTCTGCCAACTCCAGGTGTTCCAGCTCTGGCTTCAGCGTATCATATTCCAACGACAGCTATCAAGAGCCGCATTGTCTTTATTCAAGGAAGCCGCCTTCGAATAGGCACGGAAATTTCAGCTTCTACCTCCCATGTACGGAGTAGTTAACCTGGTAAGAATTGTGGACTGCTACTGTAACTAACCACGCCTCTATGAAAAGAGGTACCAGATGCCTCGGCCTTGTGGCGGCTCCAAGCCCAGCAATACTGATGTCACACGACTGAGTACATACCAGATTATAGTGCTGGGTGCCTCACATCTGACTTGCATTGGAAATGGTGGTCGCTGTACGCTTACCAGACAGAACATCCACGTTCCACTTTGCGAGGAGCAGCAGGAGCAGGGACGACTTCCTTTGAAGCTCGCCTGAGCTAGTACGGTAGAGAGCCTTATTATAGCCGTTACTGCGACTGGTGGTTTTTGTGTTAATATATCTAAGACGGAACAATTCCACCTGGCTAGCCGCGCCGTGAAAGGCGGCAAGGCGGCCATAACTCGTCTTTTTTGCTCTTGCACTCTAACTTGCTTGCTCACTTTGCAGTAGAACGCCGAGCACCGAGCGCCACAGAAAGTCCCCTACCCTCCTCGACCCCACACTCTGGAGCAAAAATGGCGGGGCAAAACTTCGTGACACCTTGCCTCAAAGGCACACGACCCGGGCTGCACAACAAGTTACTGCCATAGTTTCTCCTCAATTGACTTTCTCCAAGCTTGTTCTAAAGCTTGGCTCATCTCCTTTTGTTCTCTCTTCCATTATTCTCCAAATCGATCTCTCAGGTCAGTTCTAATTCCGCTCTTTTTGCCCATTTTTCAATTGCACCTGTGCGCATATGATATGGTCGGTGGCGTTTTCTTCGTACCACCGGACAGCATTCGCTGCCCTAGTTGGCAGTAGCATCATGCAATGGCACTCTCAGGTCCGGGCTCGGCCAAGTTTTTGAATCACATCCTTGCATCTTCGCAGATAAAGCAACCGACACTTGATTCGTATCCAACGAACCATTGTGAAAGGGTTGTAGAACGATTGCCTTGAGAGAGCATGCTAACACTATCATCCAAGGTAACTTCTTCTCTCCGCCCCGGCCCATCATGTCGAAGGTATTCGTCGGTAATGTCAAAAGTGTGTTGAGCGGCGACACGCTCATCTTGACGAGCCCCAACAATCCCACTGCCGAACGAAGCTTCTCCCTTGCATACGTCACTGCTCCGCACTTGAAGCGAGAGGGGGACGAACCATTTGCTTTCCAGTCTCGTGAATATCTCCGAAACCTCGTCGTGGGCAAGCCAGTCCAATGCACCATTCAGTACACCATTCCTAATTCTGGTCGGGAATTTGGTACTGCCAAATTAAAAGATGGTAGTGAGTTGCCCGACGAATTGGTGAAGGCTGGATGGCTGAAGGTCCGTGAGGATGCTGGCCGTAAAGAAGAGAACGAAGAGATTTTGGAGCGCCTTGAGAAGCTCCGTGAGCTCGAATCACAAGCCAAAAGTGAAGGCAAGGGTTTGTGGGCCGGGACTGGCGGCGTCATAGAGGTTCAGAACGATCTTGGCGGCCCTGAGTTCATGAAGGAGTGGAAGGGCAAAACCGTTGACGGTGTTGTTGAGCGTGTTCTCAGCGGTGACAGACTCCTGGTCCGACTTCTGCTTTCAGAGAAGAAGCATGTGCAGCCCATGACTCTAGTCGCCGGTATCCGTACCCCATCCACCGAGAGAACACTTCCGTCCAGTGGAACCACGCAACCAGCCGAGGAATACGGCAACGAAGCTCGCCAATTTGTGGAGAGTCGCCTGCTGCAAAGACAGGTCAAGATCGAGATTGTCGGTGCCAGCCCTCAGGGACAGTTAGTCGCCAACGTCATTCACCCTCGAGGAAATATCGCCGAGTTCTTGCTCCAGGATGGCCTCGCACGCTGCAATGACTTCCACTCTACGATGTTGGGTGAGAAGATGGCCGCACTCCGGTCAGCCGAAAAGCAAGCCCAGTTGAAGAAGATTCGACTTCACAAGAATCACGTCGCAAAGGCGGACGGTGGCAACCAGGAGATGACCGTCAGCAAGATCCTTGGCGCCGATACTATTCTGGTGAAGAACAAGGCGGGAGCGGAGAAGAGAATCAGCTTTAGCAGCATTCGCGCACCTCGCGCTGGTGAGCCCAGTGAAAGTCCTTTCAGGGATGAAGCCAAAGAATTCTTGCGCCAAAAGCTGATTGGTAAGCACATCAAGATTAGCATTGACGGGAAAAAGCCTGCCACCGAAGGGTTTGAAGCCAAGGAGGTGGCCACAGTCACTGAAAAGGGCAAGAATATTGGATTGTTGTTGGTCGAAGCTGGCTGGGCTTCAGTCATTCGACACAGAAAGGATGATACTGACAGAGCTCCCAACTACGATGAACTTCTGGCTGCTCAGGAGAAGGCTAAGGAAGAGTTGAAAGGGATGTGGTCTGGCAAGCCTGGGAAGGCTAAGCAGTACGTCGATCTGTCAGAAAATACGCAGAAGGCCAAAATTATGCTCGCCACGCTGCAGAGACAGAAGAAGGTGCCTGCAATTGTTGACTTTTGCAAGGCTGGCTCTCGGTTCACAGTCCTCGTTCCCCGAGAGAATGTCAAGCTCACCATGGTCCTTGGTGGTATTCGGGCGCCTCGAGCACCCCGAGCCGACGGCGAAGGTGGTGAGCCATTTGGAAAAGAAGCTTTGGATCTGGCCAACCGACGATGCAATCAGAGAGACTGTGAAGTTGACATTCACGACATGGACAAGGTTGGCGGGTTCATCGGCGCCTTATACATCAATCGCGAAAACTTCGCCAAGGTGCTGGTAGAGGAGGGTCTGGCATCTGTGCACGCCTATTCCGCCGAGAAGTCCGGCAACTCGAGCGAGCTCTTTTCTGCCGAGAAGAAAGCTAAAGAGGCACGAAAGGGATTGTGGCACGACTATGACCCTTCCCAGGAAGAGGATGCTGAAGAGGAGGATCCCGAGCATGCTGTCCCAGAGACCGAGGTGTCTCTGGACAAGAAGCCCACCGACTACCGCGATGTCATCATTACAAACATTGACGGAAACGGCAAGATTAAGATCCAGGAGATCGGCAAGGGTACTGCTGCTCTGGAGACTATGATGACCGAGTTCAGAAAATTCCACCTGGATTCCAAAAACAACAAGCCTCTTGGTGATGCCCCCAAGACTGGCGACTTTGTCTCGGCCAAGTTTTCCTACGACTCACAATGGTACCGAGCCCGTGTTCGTGCCAACGACCGCACTGCTAAGGTGGCTGAGGTTCAATATGTCGACTACGGCAACAGCGAGAAGATCCCCTGGTCTAACCTGCGCCCTCTCGACCAAGGCCAGTTTGGTGTCCAGAAGCTGAAGGCGCAGGCTGTTGATGCCTCGTTGTCGTTTGTTCAGCTTCCTACTGGCGCTGACTATTTCCAAGAGGCTATCAGCGTCATTTCTGAGCTTACCGACAACAAGCGATTAGTTGGTAGCTTCGACTTTATCGACAGCAAGGAAGGCGTGAGCTACATTACACTCTACGACGCCAAGAACGGCGAACTCCCTGGACCGAACGACACCATCAACAAGGAACTTGTTGCCAGCGGTTACGGCATGGTGCCCAAGAAACTCAAGGCTTGGGAGCGAAGCAAGGCCTTCGAGCCATACTTGAAGCATCTGCGAGAGGTAGAGACCCAGGCCAAGCAGGATCGTCTAGGCATGTGGGAGTACGGCGACATTACTGAGGACTAAGCGAATGACGCTGAATAAGATCAAACAGATCGTCGAATAATTACAAAAAAAGCGGCAGGGTGGAAACTGGAGCAGCATAGCATAGGGGTTGGAAGTAAAAGTTATTTTACGACATATAGGCGCGGACATTCAAGGCGGTTATTTAGCGAGCTTTATATAGCAAAAAAGGAGCATAAAGCACATAAAAGTGTTGCTGTCAGTCAGACAAAAGGCTTATCATCTTTCCACTTCATCTTTCTCACGGTCACGGAGCGTACCCCTCTATCTGTTGAAGTATATCTTGTTATACGCAATAAACCTACGATTCCTAACGACGTCATTTGATAAGAGAATATTTGAAGAGGCTCCAGCATGAGTACACGGTTTCCACCATACGCAGCGTCTGCGAACAAAAAAGTACACCTTCTGATGGTGGCCCAGTTTTTATGTTTGAGATCCCCGCCGAAATCTGCAACGCCAGGAGCTATGACATAGTAGTGTTACAGGAGAGGTGAGGATCTGAGTCGTATGTTGCATGGAATAAATTTTACAAACAAATAGCGAGTTGCTATGTCGTGGGTATGGATGCCACAATGGTGGTTACCAGGTGATGATAAGAGGGCAGTTTTTGTTACTGTACTCCGTAGTGACTCCGTAGTGACGTTTGAAAGACGTGATTAGGCGTCAGGGGTTCTTTCGATTATCGTGCGTCGGCTGAGCTGTCCTCTGTACCCGGGCTCATGTTATTTCAATAATTATGATTCATGATTCAAATATGAGCTTTCGTTCCTAAACACACAAAAGTCCAACGACGTTGTATCTGATTTCATCGCTCATCGAAATGACAATACGTATGCGCTCCGATTTTGTTGCCATGTTTGCCCATCCGTCTATGCCGCGACCAAGCTCCGTTGTCGGTGGATCCGAAAAGACGGGTCGGAGCACTGTCGTCCGACCGGATGGCTTCTGGGTGGGTGATTCTGGCACTGGCGACAAGGCCTCATTTTCAAGTAGCGAACGCTGGCGGTAACAGCTCTAGGATACCTTGGGTTCTTCTTGTTGGGTCGTCGGCTACAAGTTGATGCTTTGTCAACATGCCTGGTCATCAATGACTTTTGATGTTCTCCGCATGGGAGTTCACCGTGCCATGCCGTGGACAGGTAGGGCCTGAAGACCCCGCTACTGCCACATAGAGTGGCGGGCGCCGGACGAAGCTCAATGAAGGGGGCAAGACGAACGATAAACCGCAGAGGTGCAGAGTCCGCGTGTGGCCAGCACGCCACTTGACCGGCTATGAAAAGAATCTTTGGGCTCCGGATGGCAGGCTCCTGTCTGGTTGGTTTGAATGCCTCAACATTTATGTACCTCAGTGGTTCGTTTCCTAGATAAACACCAATGACGGCAGTCGGCGGCGCACACGCCCCAAAGCACCCCTCCAAGGCGTTCATAAGTTTGCCCCTCCTTATCCTCGCTTTGCCCCTCCTGCCCAGTGACGCCCCGGCGACGGCGGCAGCGACGGATTCGACTATCCACCCATTATATCATCGTTTCAAAACCTTCTCCCGTTTTCTATTCAACCCATATTTCCGCCGTCCCATTGCCGCCCGGTGCTACAAAAAGCCTCGAGTGCCCACTTTACTCTTCAGTTTTGCTCTCTCTGCTCTTCTTCCATACCAAACTTCATCACAACACCATAGTCCGCAATGTCTAACTCACTCGACCAACTCAAGGCCAGCGGCACCGTAAGTGTTGCCCCCCCACCGTTCCATTCGCGGACCCCTCCTCACAAAAGCAGCGGCATTGGGAGACCTTCCAGCGACACCGCAGCAAGCGGTGAGCTGCGGGAAGCATTGTTCAATATTGAATATGCTTTGAATGTTCGAATGGAGCATTCTTGATGTCCGCTTGAGTGACGGTCATGTCGTTTGAAGAAGAAATTGCGAAGCTGACTGATCGATTTGCTGTCCCCGGAATAGGTCGTCGTGTCTGACTCTGGTAAATTCCCGCACCGTTCAACATCAACTGTGTTGGCCTACCTTGCTAATTCATATCATAGGTGACTTTGCTTGTTAGTTTATTCCACCATCGGTCGATCGGATTGCTTGCCGTCTTGTCTTCCAGCCTTTAGTGCTAAGACTAAAGCGATAGCTGCATCCGGAAGCTCAATTGCCTTCTCCATGACTATCCAAGAAGCTAACATAATTTCCTAGCCATTGGCAAGTACAAGCCTCAGGATGCCACCACCAACCCTTCCCTCATCTTGGCCGCTTCCAAGAAGGAAGAGTACGCCAAGCTGATTGACGGCGCCATTCAGTATGGTAAGGCTCAGGGTGGAGATATCGATTCACAAGTAGATCACGCCCTTGACCGTCTCTTGGTTGAATTCGGCAAGGAGATTCTCAAGATTATCCCTGGCAAGGTCTCTACCGAGGTTGACGCCCGCTTCTCTTTTGACACCAAGGCGTCTGTCAACAAGGCTCTTCACATTATTGACGTAGGTTGTCCCTCGTTAGCCAGGAAAAAACCCTCGGGCCACTATACTGACTGACTTTCATGCAGCTGTACAAGGAGCAGGGCATCTCCAAGGACCGTGTCCTGATCAAGATTGCCTCTACCTGGGAAGGTATCAAGGCGGCTGAGATTCTTCAGCGCGATCACGGCATCAACTGCAACCTGACCCTCATGTTCTCCCTGGTTCAGGCCATTGGCGCCGCTGAGGCCAACGCCTACCTCATTTCTCCATTCGTCGGCCGCATCCTTGACTGGTTCAAGGCCGCAAACAAGAAGGAGTACTCCAAGGAGGAGGACCCTGGTGTCAGTTCTGTCAAGAGCATCTTCGACTACTACAAGAAGTTCGGCTACAAGACCATTGTCATGGGTGCCTCCTTCCGTAACACCGGCGAGATTACTGAACTCGCTGGCTGTGACTACCTGACCATTTCCGTAAGTAAAATCTTGGCGGGCTAACGAGGTTATACATAAGCTAACATTTTTGGCAGCCCAACCTGCTAGAGGAGCTCATGAACTCCTCCGAGGCTGTTCCCAAGAAGCTTGACGCTTCTCAGTCCGCCTCTGCCAAGGTTGAGCGCAAGTCCTACATCAACGACGAGGCTCTCTTCCGATTCGACTTCAACGAGGACCAGATGGCTGTCGAGAAGCTTCGCGAGGGTATCAGCAAGTTTGCCGCTGACGCCGTCACTCTCAAGGACATTCTTAAGAAGAAGCTCTCTGCGTAAAGGCAGACAATAAGATGATGATGATGAATATGGCAGGCGTTTGCGAAATGCGAACCGGAAAAACAAATGTTAAAAAAAGGCATAAAGAAATGACGTCATGGGGCTAAAGGCGCTTTTAAGGAACTGCTTTGTTTTCAAGATCGGGAATTGGTACTTCAGTCTTGAGAATGTTTAAAGAAGGCCACACCGACAGATATCTAATACATTAAGTACTATACCATCTGTGTGCATTTGTGATGACCACGATTTCCGTTTCCAATGGCACTGTGTTACGCTAGTAGCCTCGTTTCGGGACGCATTTCTTGGACAATACAGTCCGTACGATCAAAGGTTCCAAGACTCTATCGAATCCGCCGCATGTCATACACGAACAGATTCCGATCGACGCGAAAACTGAATGAAATTGGTATCGAAGAAAAAAATTAATGGTCTAGCTACAATTCAGGGGTATCAAAACTCGTCCGGTCCTCGCATGCTCATCAAAGTCATCATGATTTACGAAAAGGGTATAGAAAGTGAATTTTTCCTCATCCCAGTCCTCCCGTTCCATCCGTCCATCAATTAGGCTTGCAAGGGACCTGTATCTTGGTGTAGGCAAAGCCACGCTTGCCTTTCGCTCTCACAATCAATCCAGTCAATGAACCGCCTCTGACACAGCCCGAGTCCAATCCTACAGTGTATCTGCCCTCAATGAAGCCCCTCTTTGCGTCGTGGCCATACATGACTGTTCGGCGTTTCGACTTAGCAAGACGCCGTTGATGCCGATCCCATGCTTTCGTCCACTTTTCTCCAGAGTGATCCTCAATAGGAATGGCGATGACTTTCCGGACGTCGATCTCAGTCTGTTGTTCTTTCTCCTCCTCTTCGTCCGTCTCATTATCATCCTGGCTGTGCTCCTCTGGTTTCATGTGAAGAGATGAATTTGGGAATGTTTCAAGGTTTCGACGAAGCTCTTCGCGCGGATACACCAGTGTACGCATATTCATGACAGCCCATGGATCTTGTTTCTCGAGCTCAACGCCAGGCACTAAGCCCCCGTGAACAAAGTACAGCTGCAGCGGTTTTGCCTTGAGTATGACGGGCAGATTGGAAAGCCATTCGATTTGTCGGGGATGAAGAGTCTTGGCCACCTTGAGGATCTTCCTATTCCGGTGGCGCATTTCAAAGACGTTTGATCCGTCATCTATCGTTGTGCCGCGGCTCTGGTATTCTTCGAGCGCCAGGAGAAGATGGTCTTCGTGGTTTCCCCGAACGGCGCTCACGTTCATCGCCATGAGCCGAGAGAGGACGCCTCGGGAGTCGGGGCCTTTGTTTATCATGTCTCCCAGGGTGACGACATGATCATTTGAGGAGTTGTACCGGGCGAGATCTAAGAGGTGGCCCAGTTCGATGTTCATGCCGTGGATGTCGCCGATGATGATGAGTCTGCGGTCATTATGGGCAGTGGGGAGATGGCGGCGAGGTATGTTGGCAGTGAGGGTGAGATGGTCCATCTTCGGCCGGTGGTTTTTGCCGTAGGACATGGGTATGGCGTCAATGTCGGGCCTCTTGGAAGAACATGGCCATATGGAGGTGGTGCGCAGGCTGTACAAGATGATGATGAGGAGAGCAATAGCGAGGACTAGCGTCGTGATGAAGATGTTTCGACGGGAAGACATGATGTCTGGTCTCCCAGAGATGTAGATACCGAGTGTAGCTATACAACGAAAAAGCTTGGTCGAAGAGCGAGAGCGTAATGAAATGTAGGGCCCCGAAGAAAAAATTATAACAGAATAAAAAAAAAAAAAAGGATGCGTCGTAGCTGCCTAACTACCGCTTTGGAACACGCGACTCAGACTGTGCAAAACCTTGGGTGGAGGGTGAAGCTGGGTCGGGTTGTGATGGGGTCGTTAAAATTAGATGTACAGAGTACCCAGCACAAACACGTGTGTGATAAGGTAACGGAACCTAAGTACCAAAAAGGTCGATGAACGCGTTCTTGAAGTTGGCACGGCTGTGCAACGACACCCCGACAAGACATATTCATGTAAATAAATAATGGGGTTTGTTGTCGACTCGGTACTCGTGCCGCGCCCCATTTTTCCACTTTCTAAACAAATTGACCTCGTTGCTTCTCCAAGAAGTCCAAGAGTGCTCAAGGCATGTCTCCGACGTTTGGATCGTTGACTTCTGGTACCCGTCCTGCCCGCCAAAAACCTAGCAAGTGCGCTATAGTAGTTCGTAAACGGCAGGGTTATGAGGACTTCTACTCCGTAATACCGCAGAAATAGGTGGTATATAGATACCCTCTATCAATTCGATTGCATTGGTCAGTTACCCAGCTCCAAAAGCACATTCCATGAGCCTCTTGGAATTTAGGGGATGCAATATACCCGACTTGTTCTAAATTTCCACCAAAATCTACTCCGTGTCAGAGAACTAATTACTATTTTTAGATCTCTTGTATAACTACTCCGTAGCTTGAAAACAGATTCAACCTTCCATCCCCCACATGCCAACACAACACCCTCAGGTACTACGATGAAGACGAAGTAGGAGACGGGGAGAATATAAATTGCCTTTTAGGTCCAGAAACAATGATGGATTTCTATAACGTGAAATGATGGCATCGTCAGAATGGTACCCGCGCTACCGGAGTAGTTTCACTAATGCCTCTTCAGCCACTGGTACACCCGGTCTGCGATCTCGAGGTTATTCTTCTCCATGAAAAACATGTGTCCGTTGCCATGAATGCCCTCCTTGCCTAGATCCGCATACTCTACGTCGACGCCAACTTGCTTCAGGTACTTGACGGTGCAGTAATCGTATGGTTGGTGGAATGATGCTTCGCCGGTAACGACAAGTTCCGGTATTCCGGCCAGGTTCGTTAGCTGCTTCGCCGGGGACTTCTGCATGATGCACTCGTCGTGATCGGCGTCGATTGCTGGCTCGATGGTCGTCTCAATTTTTTCTGCATTCTTGCCTGCGGAGGGCTTGTATCCGATTGCCAAGTCGGTGAGGCCGAAAGCGAAAGCCGGGTCATTTCCAAATGGCGGGCGGAGCGTAAACGGTGGACCAGACGGCTCGAGCTGGACAAGACCCTTGACAAGGTCTGGGCGCATGTCTCCGACCCGCCAGCCTACTTAATTGTTAACCACTTCGGCGAGTTATAATAGTTAGTTAGTGTTTGGCTGAGTGAAAGATACCGTAAGCTCCCGCCTGCGAGTGGCTGATGATGTAACAATCGCCTACAAGGTCTACCAGAGCTGAATATGCCTGCGCGTTTTGCTCTTCGCTTATGAAGCGGTCATTTTGTAACTGTACCTGGCTTCTGTAGAAAGCGTCGAAAGTTGAGTCGCCAATGCGGCCCGAGCCGGGCCATTGCGTGTGAAGCTTCGCCTGCGGCCATTGGTTGCCGTTGTTTGCTGCGTCGGTGAACATATCAGAGACTACACGAGGAGAGCCAATGTACCCCATTGTTCCTTGTCCGGGGAACCAGAAGGAGCGGCCGCGCGCAGGCTGGTCTGAGAGGTAGACCGTATGACCTTTGGAAATGAAATAGGATGCCCATCCTGGCCGTCCGTCTGGAGTATCAAGGAAATTGGTGCCGGTTTGAGCCGCGCCAGCGATGAAGATGATGGGAAGCGGCGGTTTCGCCGGGGCTGGGTTGGGGGAAAGCTTCTCGACGTAAATTTGCCCTATCATAGCCGTTGATGTAGATTTGGTTGCATTGTTCTGCTTTCCGGCCTTAGAGGGTTATGCATAAAATTAGTGTGGATCGAGACTTGCCGTGATGTTCATGTACCCTCCGCCAACGTAGAGAACCTGGCGCTTTGGAACAATGTCCATCAGCTGGGAACTGTTGGTTTGCGCATTGCCTAGAAAAGCAACTTGCGCCAAGTATGCGAGAGAAGGAAAGGCACGATAGTTGACCATGTTAACTCAATTCCGTAAGTACTGCAAAAAAAAAAAAAAAAAAAATCACCCCTAAGGAGATGCTTGTCGAGGACGAAGAGTGATCCCAAGCTCGAATTTGAAGACGAGGAACAACGCGTGGGGCCGGTAAGAAAATAGCGCCTTTGGTTAGTGGCTCGGTAGCGGATGGGGAGCAATTGCGTGGATGCATCGCCGTACCGCCCGGACTTTCCGGTGCCAATTCATATACTCTACACGGAGTACGGAGTACGGAATACGTACTCCGTAGTATTGTTGCTTTATTTGCCGTAAATAGGTGAAACAATCAAGTCCATACCGGATTTCGGCGCATTTCGCCGGAATGTTCTTTCGGGTATGAGGTCAAGGAAGCAGTAGCTCTACAAGTGCCGATCAAATGCAAATCAGTATTGTTCCCCATTTTGGCAAGTTGTTTGAGATATTGGCGAATTTTGGAAGGCTATGACGACACTAGGATACAGAGTCGCAACAGTGAGGGATAACAGAGGGGCGAATCTGTACGCCTGTCATACGGAATTTACGTCAAGAGTGCGACTGCTGTGATCCGCATGAGGTTCTGATGCAGAGCGCGCCAGGTAATGCATTTTGGAGGCTCAAACACTCGCTTGAGCACGATTCCCGAAAATCACAGGAGCTACTGGTAAAAGAGATTTAGCCCGCCAGCCTTGATAGGTTTGTAAGATAGCTCCTGTAAATGAACAGTTGCCGCTTGGTTTTGGAAAACTTCCCGACTGTAGAGGATGGAGAGCAGCAAAAGGAACTGCTGTCTGTACTCTCTAACGCGTCCGCTTCTCTTGGCGCGTACAGCTGAGCTGAGCAGCACGTTTGGAAAAGAAGATTCGGTTCTGACTTCCGATCCTGATTTCAATGCAATTTCAACCTATCAACTCACTGCAATTTCAGTCATCATTTCACTGCAATTTCAACCTCTCGAGAGCTGCTTGCGGCCATAATAGCAACACAGCACTTCTGCACTCCGTTGCATTATTCTCCTTCTGTCCGCCTCATCTCTCTTGCGACATCTTTCCATGTCCGCACAACCTAACACCAGCACCACAGTAGAAGCGCCACTATATAATATCTAATACAGGGACATTCTCAACACCTCGTTAAGATCCACTTGCGTTATTTAGCCAGGGTCTGCAGAGCAACGGGGTATTAAGGGTTTTCTTTTTTTTTTTTTAAAAAAAAAAAAAAAAGAGGCCATCTCGTTATGCAAATAGAGTTATGAATGGTGTGAGCAAGCCTTTGAGTATGGCCTACGGTGTACGGAGTAATCATCCGTTATATTAGCAGTGGGATGTCAAAAAGGGAAAGCCGGTGCTATACATCTGTTAAGGTTTAACCTCAGAACTGAATTGTGCAACTGTGAAAAATGTGCGTCAAAGCATTCAAAAATAAAGACAAGTTTGGAAAGCCGCTTGAAGCGATTTGCTCCCGGCAGGGCTTGAACCTGCGGCCTCCGCATCACTAACGTTTATTAGTACGAAGCTCTAACCAACTGAGCTACGGAAGCTTTCCAAGTTGAATCGTTGAACTCCGACGACCACATTCGCTTCAAAGAGGTTTCGCAACTTTAATGATTATTACAAGAGTGGCTTCTCACGGTTTTGATAGTTTCAAAGTGTATATGGGACGAATTTGTGCTTTCAAGCTTGCAATAGTTCTTGTAGCAATTTCCCTGCGAGCGAAATAAACGGTGCGAGGTGCACATCAAGAGGTGAGACTACAAATTTCGGGGGGTGCTACACAAAGACTGAGGTCGGTGTAGTATATACGTTTTACATGCGATAGCTTTGCCATTCATCGCCAGCTTGGTACAATTTCAGAATGGTGTGTGCAGTCCTCGTCCAGTGAAGGAGCACTTCTTTGTCTCCATTAAGGTGCCGTACATTTGAACCTCCTCTTTGAACTCGTGGAAATATTCGGCATAGTATACAGTAGAAGTCGATTTTTGCCAATTATCCATGAGAATATCTGTCGAGTCCGCTCGCAAATTGTATAAAAACGCCCAACGCCATCCCCATGCAAACCTTAACGGCCCGTTACTTAACTTGTTGTTGTTGTTGATGCTGCTGCTGCTGCTGCTGCTGTTCCATCCGGTACTTCTCATTCTCAATATCCCTCCAATCCTGAGGAATCGGCTCATTTCCGCTCGTCTCCTTCACTCCGCCTGCAAAAGCCGGCTTGCCCGCATATAACTGGTATCCCTTACCGCCATCAGCCTCCTCCCTATTCTTGTAGCTGACCGGCATGTTTCCTCGGAATCGCTTGCGCATATCGACCATTCCGCGTTTGCAATCGCCGTAGCCTTTCTTGAGCTGTTGACATTTGGTGGGAAGTGTGCTGGCGAGAGGTTCGCGGAGGCAATCCGATGCTTTGTTGCGCTGGATCATGACACATTCTGATTCTTGAAGACATTCTGCCAGCGCATCGCCTAATTTTTTTAAAGGGTCAGTTAGAGGACTTTGAGGACGGTTTGACTAGATCAGATGAAGGCCATATGACTTACGCAGCTCTTGACATGAACTGGGCATTTTAGGTATGCTGTGGGAGAATTTGATGCTGGCCTAAGAGCTTTGGGTGACTCTATGGCAAACGCATCGAAAAGGTTGTACGTGACAGGCGGGTTGTATGGGTAACCGTTTGATTGGCTCATGTGTGGACCGGGATGTGCGACAAAAAACATGCACAACGGTTTAGGTGTGGCTCGAGGTGTAACCGCTGTATTCACATTATCATTTTTGATACCCCTGTATATTCACGGGATGATGCAACTTGTTTACCCTCTATAGTTGGCCTTCGTGTTTGATATATGTGTCCTAATATTTCCGCAAAGGTAGTGTGTATTTTACCGCTGGCTCACAACAAGCCGAACAGACTGAAACTCACGAGGCTTCGTACCTCCAATTTGCGCGTCATTAGCCTCCTCAGAATTTCACGTTACGCAAAGTCGAGTTGCGGAAGACGCGGATGAACTAAATACAGCCAATCAAATAAGAACGCCACCAACACTTCAACTTCCGGAGGAGGTATCGTGGTGCATATTTCCTGCAAGAGCGCATGGCCACAGGGTAGCCGAGAGGTTTGGTTGGTGGGTCTGGCTCCCTGCTGACCACTTGCAGGCCAAGTTCTCGCATGTGACATCACCTTTCTGCTCAGAGTGTTATGTCCGAGATCCACTTTCCCCAGATGTTCTCAGGCCTTGCATATCCGTTATTTGCTTTGTTTTCACAATTGCGACTGTATCGTTCTCGCGCAATGGTCGCAGTGTCTTTCCTTTTTGCTATCTTGCTTGCTATTGACAGGTTAATTTGATGCCAAAATGGCGGTACCATTTCTTGGGAGGCTGCACCCGTGAGTAACAATCGTCCGTCCAATGACCGAACCCCCTCTCGTCTCTCCTTGCGATCACCCTGACCATTGTCCCTTGAATAGATATGAATATCTTGCGCTCGTTGGATCCTTCGGCTTTGTAGTCTTCGAGGCTGTTATTCGGGTGCTTACATTGGCATTGCGTATGTTGGACTTCCTTTTGTTTTTGAAGAAACCTTTAGCCTGACAAACATACAGCGACCTTCGTTGTCTCGTTCTGCTATCTCGTTTCGCGACGTTTATTTAATAGGTTTACGACTGCGGAGCATAAGAAAGCTGAAAACAAGAAGAAGTGTTAGCATCGGAGCCCTGTTGAACGACTGTCGCACTGCTAACTCATTGCAGCAATATCGACATCCGTCCGCGATGCCTCTGATTTCGTCGAACTATGCCGCCTTTGGGGATACGAGGCGGAAGAGCACATAGTGCAGACTAAGGATGGATATCTCCTTGGAATTCATAGATTACAGTGGAGAAAAGGAGAGGAAGGCCAAAAGGTCAATTGTGGACCGGGAAGCGTCAAAAAGAGAGTTGCCTATCTCCATCATGGACTGCTCATGAATTCTGAAGTCTGGGTGTGCTTGACAGACAAGAAACGTTGTCTTCCCTTTGAGCTCCTTGAGCGTGGGTTCGATGTTTGGGTAAGTTGAGTCTGTCTGGGAATGATCTCAACCTTGTGCCTGACAAATATTAGTTTGGCAACAACCGCGGCAACAAGTATTCGAAAAAGTCAATTCACGCGTCTCCAACTACCTCCAAGTTTTGGGACTTCTCTATGGATGAGTTTGCCTTTCATGATATTCCAGACACGATCTCGTACATTTTGGAAACTACGGAGCAGAAGAGCTTGTCTTACATTGGCTTCTCACAAGGCAATGCACAGGCGTTTGCAACATTGGCTATTCACCCACTTCTCAATCACAAAGTCGACGTGTTTATTGCACTGGCACCAGCCATGGCGCCAGCCGGGTTGTCCAACGGCATAGTCGATTCGTTGGTAAAAGCCTCACCATCAGTGCTTTACCTCATGTTCGGCCGACGCTCGATTCTCAGCTCGGCGACAATGTGGGAGACGCTGCTGTATCCGCCCTTATTTTGTCACGTCATTGACAGAGGCTTGGGATTCCTATTTAACTGGAAAACGAGGAACATATCGGCTAGCCAGAAACTGGCCGCTTACCCTCATTTGTATTCGTTTACTAGCACCAAGAGTGTGGTGCATTGGTTCCAGGTAATTCGCAACAAGTGTTTCCAAATGTACGATGACGATGTACACCAACCGATGAATGTTGCCACATCGAGGAAATACTCCAAGGTTGCGAAGTATCCGACGCGAAACATTCGAACCCCTGTTGTACTGGTTTATGGTGGGAGCGATTCCCTGGTCGATATCAAGGTTATGCTCAGTGAGCTACCACCACAAACCGTGGCAACCGAAATTCCACACTATGAGCATCTTGATTTCCTATGGGCTCGAGACGTTGATTCTCAGGTATTCCAGCATGTATTCGATGCACTGGACAGCTTTACCGACGCAGAACATACTGCGGAAGAATATGATCGGTATTATATCGTACGAAATGAGAGTCTAATGGGATCAGGGTTTTCTTTTGTGCATCGAGGAAGCGAGAGCGAAGCATCTACGACTGCCGCTGGCAGCGAATGCCCGGCCAGCGAACACCATCAGCATGTTGCCAGAGAGGACACGGAGCTGGCGGAGAATACTCTGAAGAACAGACTGATTGGCCGCGGGGACAGTGCGTCCGAGAATGGTAAGGACACACAGTATACGGAAAAACTAAAGGGCGTTGGGGTTCGTAGAGGCAGCGCAGCCAACGCTCCGAAGGGGACCAACGAGAAGCAAGATGCCGGGTCATTGGATAACATTCGCATGCGCGATACAGGGATTTGAGTCAAATATTGACGGAAATTATTGTACATAGGGATTATTGGTGTGCATAAATTAGCAAGTAGCCTCAGCCCCCTTGCCCTAACCGAGTCCAAATTCTATGACAAATATACTTGGTAGCGTAATGACTGCTCCTAAGCTTCAGTTACTTGTGAAACATTCTAGAGATACAGTCTCTGCTCTCACGGCGACTGTTGGATGTGTTTGTTTGTGGTTTCAAGCATGTTGTCCGTTTGCTGCTGGTCGTGGAATGTGGAATGTCATTTAAAGAGCAACTGGTACGCCGAAATTTATATGGGGCCAGCTTTTCTGTTGATTCCTGCCACTTCCAATCAGGCTTCGCTTCGGATGCGTTGTGAGATCCAGCTTTGCATAGCTATATGTATCTCCTATTCTTATTTATTCTTGGATTTGATTCCTAGGCCTGATTCTTATAATTTTTTTGTTTTGCTTGCCTGGGAACACTCCGTATAGGACTTCTGGTTATTGAAATGCATAGTAGACTAGGGAGGAGGAATGCGCGACCGATAGCAATGCCTTGGTCCGTGCATTGAATTTAATTACAAGTTGCTAGGCCTCCTCCGTACAGAAGGCCGTACGACCAAGAAAAACGAACTGGGAAGTTTGACTTGCGTACGCTTCGCCGTCCTGGTGGCGGCTTACGTGCGGACATATTGCCCTTGCGGACCGTGACGAAAGGTGATGCACGACATGGCATAGTTCCAAGAATTAGTACGGCATGGTCCGGGATAGCTGTCGATGTTGAAGCCAAGGGCTCGCCTAGGGTTGGGTTGGACAAGCTGTGGCTATGGGATTGTTACAGCACATATCACATTAATACTTACTCCGTACGGAGTACAGTGCAGGACAATAGCAACGTGGATTAATTACGCACCCTCAACGGCCGGACGAGACTATCCCGATCAACAGTGGCGCCGAGGCAACTATCTGAGTTTGAGTAGTTACTCCGTGGCTCAGGCTCAGGCTCAGGCTCAGGCACAAGGCGCAAGCTTAACCCGGATGCTCTGAATGCGCCCGAGATGAAGATTTTTTTTTTTTTTTTTTTTGGCTCCGTTGCAGAGAGAGTAGATTACGGTACGTAGCGCACAAGAATACTGACCTGCAAATACGGAGTGCCTTATCTTTCGGTCTTAAACCCGGGATTCATCGTGTTGCACTGCTCGGAGGATCAACGTCCGAAAGTACGGAGGTACGGAGAACGGAGCCCGTACGTTACTTTGTACAACCCAAAGCGTGGTGGCCTCGTCAGCACACCAAAGACATTGTTACTCCATCTATCTGCCCATAAGGAGCTTGAAGAATCGAACTGGGCGGTCATGGGGGCCCGGATATGGTTGGTAGGATGCCGGGCCGATAGCTACGAGACGCGTCAATATGATATCGGACATGAGGTGTTTGGCATTATCACTGTGAGCAGCAGCAGCGGCTACTGCACTGTATAGGACGGCCGTGTTTATTACAGTTCATGCAGATGGGCTGCTGGATGGGATGGGATGGGGAGGACCGTCTTGAAACGCCACACGCCGAAATGTGTAACTGCCGGTCTGCTACTCCGTATACCTACCTACATACACGTAAAAACCAGTCCACGAACCTAACCACCGCAGCCATGGATTATCTAAATGCGGTAACTCTGAAAAGCCACCGCTACCTACGGCGTGGCTACCCGCCCAATCAATCGCTCCACTCGGCGCGGATCTTGCATCCGAGACAGCCGGGTTTCGACACCACCCAGCCCGAACTAGAAGCTCGTAAATATCACTCCCATTGCACCGCACCTTCGTTGTACAATACTGGGTTAGTCAGTTACCTACCTGCCCTTGCCCTGCCCGCCAAGATCTTGTTAGCATAGACAGCGTATCCGATCCTTGTGGGACCCGGTGTTCGGAGTTGGGACGTCAGGTTTTGGCGTTGATGGCGTTTGGGGTTTGGCAGCTCTTTCGGGGTGATGTGCTGTATATGTTGTTAGTCTCGTAAATTCTTCAACGTTTTGTGTGCCGAATGTCATTTCTTCACTACTGCTTTTTAATTATCTTGCACCGCACTACTTACTCTTCCCTGGTTGCTCTACCACTATACTAGATTTGCCTCTGGTATTTCTCAGCAGCTTTCCACTGCAGACTGCGATTGCTGCCGCCGTTCGTTCCAATTCAACACACGGTATCTCTCATACCACCACATCACCATCAACCCTTTCTTTTTGTTCTGTTCTTTGTTTCCGGGCCATTCAGTAAATACTATCAATACATTCTTATGAAATAAAAAAAAATAAAAAAATAAAA